>JAWNME010000391.1:0-182500 GCA_035044385.1 Drosophila neutralis | reverse complement strand
GCTGCTGCTCCTGCTGCTGCTGTTGTTGTTGTTGCCTTTGTGGGCGTGGCTGGTTGGGAGCTAATGTTATTTGTATTGCTGAGCGTCACCAGTGCCGTGCTGACAACTGCGGGCGTTGTTGTTGCTGCTGCTGCTGCTGGTAATCCAACTGTTGCATTCATCATCGAAGTCATGGCCAATATGGGATTCTGTGTCGGCGTTGTGCTTGGCAACTGTTGCTGCTGTTGTTGCTGTTGCTGCTGCTGTTGCTGTTGCTGCTGCTGATGTTGTTGTTGTTGTTGTTGTTGCTGTTGTTGTTGTTGTTGTTGTTGTTGTGTAGCTGCTGCAATGCTGGCTGAAATGAGTTGTTGCTGCTGTTGTTGATGAGCTTGCTGCTGCTGCTGTTGCAGCTGTTGCGCCTGTTGCTGCAGTGTTGCCACCGTGCTGCTGGTGACTAGCGGCCCGGCGCCTGGATTGCTGATGCTGACAATGCTGCTGCTGGGCAGTGAGTTGCTAGTCTTTGCTGTCGTCTGAAAGACGGCGCCCGAGGCGGTCAATGCTGCCTGCAATGCACTGGATGTGGCAATGCCAGCGGGTGTTGTTGTTGAGCTAACTGAGAATGGAACGCCGCTTAGCTGCAACTGTTGCTGCTGCTGCTGTTGCACCTGTTGCACCTGTTGTTGTTGTTGCTGCTGCTGCTGTTGTTGTTGCGCCTGTTGCTGCTGCGTTGCCGTTTGTTGCACCACAATTTGTTGTATGATATTTTGTTGCTGCTCGCGTTGCTGCTGCTGTTGCACCTGCTGCAGTTGATGTTGCAGCAATTGATTATGCAACTGTTGCTGTTGTTGCTGCGCCTGTTGCTGCTGCTGCTGCTGCACCTGTTGTTGCTGCTGCTGCTGCTGCTGTTGTGCCTGCTGCGAGGCAATAAATGTATTCGGCGCCACTTGCAATATTTGCTGAGCTGTTGCATTTGTCAGCGTCGATTGCTGCTGTGTCTGCTGCTGCTGTTGTACCTGCTGTTGTTGCTGCTGCTGTTGCTGCTGTTGTTGCTGCTGCTGTTGCTGTTGTGCCTGCTGAATTTGCATGATTTGATGCTGCAATAATTGGTGCTGCAACAACTGCTGGTTCTTCATCAGCTGCAACTGTTGCTGATGCTGCTGCTGTTGCTGCTGCTGCTGCTGCTTATCGACGCCCGCCTGCAATGTCTGGCCATTCTGCAGCGTTATTGGCGTGCCCGAAGCGCTCATCACGACCATTCTGTAAGGAAAATGCACACATAAATGAAAGGCCAATTTGGATAAATGAAAATCACTCGGAAAAGCAGTGCAATAACCAGTGAAACTCACTTGTTGCCAGCCGTGGTGACAACCTGATGCAAATTGGCAGCTGCCTGCTGCTGTTGCTGCTGCTGTTGCACGGCCAAATGTTGACTGAGTGCAGTTGCTGTCACATTGCTGTTGGCTGCCTTAACCGCAGTGGCAACCGTCTGCCCGTTCTCCGTTTTGAGCGTTGGCAATGCTGGCCGCACCGGTTGCTGTTTGTTTCTCATCTTCGCCTTGAGCAGGCTCTGATTCTGTGCGGTCTGTGTGGATACGGAGCTGGCGGGACGCACTTGTGCCCCATTGTGTGGCAAGATGGGTGCACCGCTGCGCTGCAGCTGTGCGGTCAACTGTTGCTGTTGCAATTGTGCGGTTGCCACTGCCACCGCCTGCTGTTGCTGCTGTGTCGCCAGTTGCTGTTGTGCATTCGCCTGTTGCTGCTGCTGTTGCTGCTGTTGCTGTTGCTGCTGCTGTTGCTGCTGCTGTGTCTGCTGCTGTTGCTTGGGCGCCAGTGCGTCCAGTTGAGCGCGTGCCTTCGTCGGCGTCTGCGTCACATTGCACTGAATTATCTCTACAAAAGAAAATCAGGATTAGCTTCAGTTTTATATATAGATATATATATCGAAACACATCTGAACACTAAAATAGATCTAAAGCCAATGACGACTTGGTGGCAAGCAGCATGCAAGACTGCATATTCAGTTAGTTTCTTTGAACAACTTTATTCGATTATTATTTGTGGCATTCTCTGATCCATTCCAGTTTCAGTTCCAGTTCCAGTTCTAATGAACCAATGCGAAGTTTTGGATCATCTTTAAATTTGCGGTTCTATTCAGGAGAACTTTACTGGATATTCCGCTAGCTAACTTTGTATACCAATTTCTAACTAAAGAGCTAAGAGACCATCTGATGCGATATTGTTCATTTTTCCCCTGATCTTAAAGTTAACTTCTATTCTATATATATCTATCCTAATATCCTCAGTAAAGCCTTTATTATTTTGATTGTGATTTTCATTTTACTGTTCAGGTGTGTATACATAGATTTATGGACATATAGATATATATAGATATATGCGCTTACGATTCTGTTGGGTTTGCAGCGCCTGATGCGTTGCCGGCTGCTGGATGAACATGCCGGATGTGTGATCCGGCGGATTGCGCAATATGATCGGATTCGGACCGAAGTTGGGCCAGAACCATGGAGCAATCTGCATCTGTTGCGGCTGCCCCGCAGCAGCACTCTGCAATGGACTGATTAGTTGGGCCGCCTGAGCGGCACTCACGCCCGGCAGCGTCGATTGTGAGACCTGAACACATTGTTGCGTTGTCGTCTGTTGCTGCTGCTGTTGTTGCTGCTGCTGCTGTTGCTGCTGCTGTTGCTGTTGGGCATTGGCGGCAACCGTTGCATTGGTCGCCGCTTGAACCGTATTCGTTGTCGTTGTCACCTTCTGCACAACCTTCTGTTGCAATTTATTGCCCTGTGCATCGGTTAGATTAACGCCAACGCCCACATTAACGCCCACTTTGGAAACGGCCAAGGCGGCCGCTTGTTGAGCAGCCGTCAACTGTTGCTGCTGTGTCAGTTGCTGTTGCTGCTGCTGTGACAATTGCTGCTGTTGCTGCTGCGTCAGCTGCTGCTGCTGTTGCTGCTGTTGCTGCTGCTGCTGTTGCTGCTGCTGTTGTTGCTGTTGCGCTGCCGCCGCCATCGATTGCAACAGATTCTGTTGCTGCGGCGAATGCGAAATCACATTCACCGGCGATATGAGCAACGTTTGCGGCGACTGACTCGACGGTATCGCATATGTGCTGCTCGCAAAGCCCGCCTGTCCCCCAATCATCTGCTTGGCATTCTGTGTGGTCGTCGTTATCATCTGGGGTCCACTGTTCTGGAAATGCTTGCTGGCGGCAATCACCTGTATCGGCTGCTGTCCCAGCCCGGCATTCAACAGATTCCCAGATACAATCATTTGGGGATAGAGGAAACCTGTAAGCGAACATCAAATAGGTCGGTTAATATTGATTGATTGATTGATGGATCAATAAAGTTAAGACTGGCACAGATTGTGATTCGAGTTTCGATTGACTGTGAAAATACATTATTACTATTCTTTGATTGATTGATGGATCAATAACGTTAAGACTGGCACAGATTGTGATTCGAGTTTCGATTGATTGCTTGATTGGTTGATTGATAAATAACATTTAGACTGTTTCGATTGATTGTGAAAAGAGTTTACTGATTGATTGATCAATATATATTACTATTGATTGATTGATTGATTGTTAGATCAATAACGTTAAAGCTGCTTCAATTTGTGATTCGAGCTTCGATTTATGGTGTTTTCGATTGCAAGAGATTTTAGTCCATATTTATTATTTATAGATTTATCGATAGTCATCCATTATCTTTAGTTAGCTATTATCTATGCATACCTGCTGGTGGCTGCATCAGTTGCACGGTGCGTCCATTTGCCCAATCCGCTGGTACGCCGCTGGCAGCCAATTGCATTGGTGACATTGTGCTGATTGCTGTCGTGTGTTGCTGTTGTGTTGAGTGCTGCTGCTGTTGCTGTTGTTGCTGTTGCTGCTGTTGTTGCTGCTGCTGCTGCTGCAGTGCATTTTGTTGCGCATTCGCTGGACTGGCGGCAGCAACAGCAACAGCGCCACTTGCATCACCCGCCGTCAGCTGTTGCAGCTGCAACTGTTGCAATTGTGTCGTCTGTGTTGCATCTAATAAATTGATTGCATGTTTTAGCTCATTGTTAATGCTAGTTGTGGTATTGTTGTTGTTGTTGTTGTTGTTGTATATTTGATTGTTACCGCTGTTATTGGGATTGGTGTTGGCGCCAGTGTTGGGATTGTTGCTGTGCCCGCCGCTGTTGCTGTTGTTGGCATTTGGGAACTCCTGTTTAACCTGTATCGCTGCATACGGATTGCTCGCATAGAATTGCTGCAATTGTTCCGGTGAGATTTGCAGTGGCACCGCCGCAGCGGATGCCACCTGTTGGGCGGGGCTCTGTGATTTCTCCAGTGTGCCACTGACAGCAACTGTTGCTGCTGCTGCTGCTGTTGCTGCTGCTGTTGCTGCTGCGTTTGCTGCTGCTGTTGCTGCTGCGTTTGCTGCTGCTGTTGCACGTGAGGTGGGCGTGCTCGAACGTGAGCGGGAACGTGACACGCTGCGTGAACGTGCCGCGTTGTTGTTGCTGTTGGGTGTTGTTGTTGCTGTTGATGCAGCTGCTGTGCGTCGTGCTGCTGGCGGCGTGTGTGCACCAACTATGGTTGTTGTTGCGGTTGTTGTTGCTGCTGTTGCTGGCACGTTTTTGTTCAATTGCGTGTTATTGTTATTATTATTATTATTATTGTTATTGTTATTATTGTTGTTGTTATTATTAGTATTATTATTATTGTTGTTGTTGTTGGTGGGCGTGGCGGGATTTACGCCCGGATGCGGCGGACTCGCAAAATCGTATTTCTCGTCAAAAGTAATGCCCGCCTTTTGTGCCAATGTCTCCAAACACTTTAAAGGCCGCTCAACGCTTTGTTGCTGCTGCTGCTGTTTGTGTTGCTGTTGTAGCTGTTGTTGTTGCTGTTGCAACTGCTGCTGCTGATGCTGCTGCTGCTGTTGTGTTGCTGGCTGCAACTTGTCGCTGCTGTTGCTGCTGGTGCTGCGTATATTCGAGTTGTCCTTCAAGGGTAGCGCAGTTGTTGTTGTTGTCACAGTTGATGTCACAGTTGTTGCCAACGCTGTTGCTGCTGTTGTCAAAGTGCTGATTGTTGTTGCTGCTGCTGTTGTTGTTGTTGCTGTTGTATCGCTTTCAGTGTCCGCTCTGCATTGGTAATAAAGAGAAGGCAGACAGTGAGCCAAAATTGTTGCTTGAGTTGAAATCACAAAAAAAAAAACCAAATAAGCACTCAACACACACTTGGAGCGTTTGCGTCGGCATGAGGCATGCAGCATTTTGGAATTTGCAAAAAAAATATAAATAAATAAAACAAATAGCGCAGTCAAATAGAGAAAGAAACCTAAAAAAAAAAAGTAAAACTAAATGGAATTCCAGCAAAAGAACGCAGAAAAGAAATGCAATGCAAACTTTTTGGCAGACAGACTGACAGTTCTGCTCAATGGCATGCAAATCAGCAACAGCATAAGCTCAGCTGAGGCTGAAAGCTCTGCAAACAGACACATAGTGGGAAAGAGAGAAGAGAGAAAGTTGGGGAGAGGGAGCAACAAGCAGAGATGGAGCAAATGCAGCAAGACTTCATGCCAACATCATTCATTCATACATATTTCTTGATAGACAGTTATTTGTTTTTAATTATTAATTAATATTAAATAGCCAAAAATTTGAAAAGTGAAAAGTATTCAACTACAAAATCAAATCAAAATAGATAAAACTAATTTTTAAGAATATAATAGTAACTATAGACAAATTTAGTAAAAATACAAATAGTTAATATTTAAAATTGCTATAATAATATCTATAGACAAATTTAGTAGATTTATGAGCCGATTTTCAATAGCCCGCTGACTAATATATAGTCTAAAAGGCGTTCGATTTTCGCATAGTTTTCACATTTTTTAGATTTATAAAGTCATTTGGCCAATTACAACTCTTAATTGACCCACATAATGCCAAATATGTGCTACATGTTATTTTAAACACACACACACATGTGCTCTTGCATGAGTAACTAACGGTAACAGCGAAAGAGGTCATTTTAAAGGAGAGCAGGGAGAGCCATGCAGCAGCACAAAGTCCCACATATAGAAATACATACACATATATGGATTTGTATGCTTGCACATACATACATCAATGCATTTATTTCACCTATTAATGGCAAACTGTAAATAAGAGTAAACAGCATTCGTTTCAGCAGCTGGAGTTGTGAGCATAAATTGAGATATGCAGTTAGACAGCATGCGTGGGAGCGTGAGAGCAGCCTACGCACCTACGCAGGCAGCCAGAGAGGGAGACCAAAAGCCAGTGTTTGTGCGCGGGAGGGATGCATGCATATTTGCAATTATTGAAATGCAACAGTAAAGTAAGCATGCCAAAAATAGAGAGAGAGAGAGCTTAAAGCACAAATAACAGTTATAAGTAAATTCACATGAAGAGTACTTTATAAGTTTACAAATGTGAGAAGGAATTGTTATGAAAATAAATGTGAAATTTGGCAATTACCTTAAAGCATATCTACACTATATAATTTAAGTTACGACGAAAAAAAAACCAATTCTGACCCTTAAGGCATGGTACATATACAAAATTAAGTAATAGGATCCACATACTAAATAGTCATGATTGTCCGACGGGGAAATACCTTGTATTATAATATTTGCAAAGTATAAAATGGATTGTTAAAAGTTAAGCACTTAACAATTTTTGTTTTTTCTTTTGTTTTGAGAGTGAATTGAAAATGTAAGCTACGATACTTATCGATTACGAATAATCAAAGTTTAAAAGACAAGAATATATACGAAAATTTGTATATAGCATATAGAATCAGTTATGTCTGCTCTCGTCATACCCACTCTAGGCATTTTCAATGGCAACACGGTATGAGAGCAGAAGGAAACTACAAGCGAAACGAGACAGTGGATATTGGAGACGGCCAGCATTAGGGTTACCCCTGGTAACAAACGGTACAGAGCAGAGGGTGGTGCATGGTGGGTGGTTGGGTGTTCAGTGTGTGTGTGCGTGAGCGTGGGTGTATGTGTGTGGAGTTCAACTCAATTGCAGAAAAACAGTGGGCGGCTTTTTATTTTTTTTGCATGGCATTGCATGAAATCGGTCAGGGGTGTCATGCCATGATTGCCTGCGACAGGGTTGCAGCTGGGTATGCAAAGGTCGCACGCACGCTCCCCTCTCCCACTACCACAGCCAAAGCACCAAGCGAACGGCAAAGAGCAAGCGAAAGCTGCTACAAAAAAAAAAAAAAAAACTTACTGGCGACTAGACATGTTGCCAGACTAAGGAAGCAGGGAGCAGTAAGAGCATCCTTTTCAGCGTCAAGCAGCAACAAAATCTTGCAGCTCAAGACTGGTTTGTGTTGCTTATGTGTGTGTGTGTAAGCAAAGGAGATAAAGAGAGACAGAGACAGAGCATGAGTTGTTGACTGCGTTTTTTTTATGCTGGCCTGCGGGATGCCGCATCAGTGTCATTAACAATCAAAAAACAAAAAGAAGAAGAGCAACAACAAGACTGCCACACAGCGAACATTAATTTTATATTCGCTTCTAACCAAATTGAGTTGCAAGCAGCAAGATTGATAACAATGCCAACACGCAAACAAAACGAGCATGCGCCGAAACGAGCTAGCAAAAGAAAGAGTGAGTGAGTGAGAGAATGACTGTGTATGTGTGTGTGTTTATAGTGTGTGCGAGCGAGATAGTGTTAAGGAGAGCGCGCGCAGCTAGTATGCCAAGGAGAGAGAGAGCGACAAAAACAGCAACAAGGGAAAGGAACATAAAATTGAAATTTGTTTGCAAGAAACATGCGTGCAAAATTTCCTTTTTGGTGGTTGTTTTTGGGGCATTAAACCTGCACGGGATTTTTTTTTCTTTTTTTTTTTTGGGGCAGGGGATTGAATTGAAAATAGATGACTACATATTGATTATACGAACGGGTTTTATTTCTGCATGCTAGCCACAGCCAACAACAACACTCACACACATGCACACACACATGCCCATGCGAATACAAAACAATTGAGAGTGAGCGCTATTGTGTCGCCCTTGTCGGTCTCATTGCCGAATGGCCAAAAGTGTGAGCGAGCCAGCAATGCTTGCTTGGTCAAATGACGAGCGCAGCTCAAACAGGCACTCACACACAAATGCATGACAGCGCAAGCATGTAAAAATAGAGTTGCCAACCGACTGTTAAATAAATGCATACATATTACTAGTCATTAATAATATAAAAACAAAATAAGACTTAAACATGATCTGCACAAGAGCATTGAAATGTGTATTAAAATATTATTATGTACATATATATGCGAACATGTAGTTTGCATCTAAATTACATGACAGCAATGAGCAATGTTAAAATGCATTATTTGCTAATTGAAGAACAGATGGCAACACTATGCATCCGCCTCGAATTTTGTTTACTTCGAATTGTATTTGGGATCCCACGCGCGCGATTTGAGAGAGCGAGCGAACGAACGAGAGAGAGCGTTCGCTGCTTTCTCACTGTTATTCTTGCTATTTCTGCATCTTCCTGGCTTCTGCTCTTGGTAAGCTGCTCCCGCTGCTTAATGTCGCTTGCAGTTTCAGTTTAGGAGCAAAAAAAAACATGTTACTTTTGGTTTAGAACTTTTGCTTTTTAATACTGCGAAAAGTAAAAAGAAAAATCAACCACCAAAATAAAAAATAAATAAAATTACAAGCACATACATATGGTATGCATTGCGAAATTTTGCTGTTGTGTGAGTGTGTGTGTGTTTTTCGAGACTCTCGACTGCAGTGTTGCAAAGCAGATGGGGAACAAAACTCGTTTGGGACTTGTGAATTTTGCGCTCGCTGTATGCATGAGAAGCAGAGAAGAGCATTTTAAGTACAAGTACGATTATGATGCGACGTCAAACAAGAGCACACATATATATATTTATATATGTATTCTAATTTGTGCACATTTGTCATTATTCGGCATTGTCGACTAACGTAGCATAATTGAAGTTCGCGCCAAAGTTAAATGCTGCTATAAACTATAAAATGTGATAGAAGAGCGAAATAAGAAAAATGCGTATATGTGTGTGTATTGAGAATATTTTCAATGCCAACGATGGTCACACTTGCGGCGAACCTGAGACGCGGTTTCCTATGTAATGTAATAATAACAAATATACAAATAGCATAAGAGTGCACACACACACACACGCACATTGAGAGTGAGCGAGAGAAAAGAGAGCAGAAAAAAGGAAAATGTTTTTTTTTTTTTGTAATAAGCAATAATAAACGCGAGTGCATTGACACACATATACATGCAAGTGTGCGTACATATGCATGCATGCATGCATGCATACACACACACACACGCACATACATTGTATCTACAAATGCAATATTGTGGATTAAAAACTAAAACAAAACTAAAAACGAAAGAAAATAATAATACCTTTTTTGCATAAACTTCAATGCACGACGATCCATTATTCAAAATAAAAACAATTTGTATAATAAATTAATAGTATGCATGCGACGACGTCAGCGGCGACGGCGGCGACGACGACGACGACGGCAGCGATGTTCTCTTGCTTTTTGCTATTACTTTTACGGCGACGTTGACTGCGACTGCGCTGCTACTGCGGCTGCTGCTGCTGTTTTGACTGCTGTTTGTTTTTATTGTTGTTGGCAGCATATTGCTGCTGCTGCGTTTTTTTTTAATTTAGTTTAAGTTTTGTTTATTTTCCATGTTTTACATTTAATAAGATACACACACCACAATATATCTATATTTATATATATACAAACAGGCAAAATAACGTAAAACACAACAGACAACACAAGAAAACATACATAAAAATTTACACAACAACAACAACGGAAAAAAAAGTGTCTCGCCGAGCGTCAGCCTCAGTGTCAGTGTCGTTGTATGCGTGCGTGCTTGTGTGTATGTGTGTATCTGTGTAGGTATATTTGTGTTTGTGTGTGTGTGTCTGTGTGAGACTGCGACTGAGGCGTGTAAATTGAGCGTTTCGTGCAGGAGAGCAATAATTAGTACATACTCCACTCGACTGCAGCAATTGCGTCCGACGATGACGACGACGACGGCTCAAAACTTGAGTTTGTATTTTTTTTAATATATTTATTTTCAACTTTATTATTTATTAAGCACCTGTACACGTGATAGGTTAGGGGTTGAGGGGGCGGAGGGAGAGTTGAGTTTTGTGCTCTTCCTCTTGTGCTTCGGCTTACATAAAACGCGGCGACAACTCTAGCAACATATTTTTTGTTAAGCGGCACAAATTCACTGCGCATCGCTGCGGCAGCAACGGCGACTGCGACGATGGCAGCATAATTTTTCACTTTGCAGCATGTATCTTTTTTTAAGCTTTTTTTTTTTGCTTTTTTTTCTTACAGCCTTTAAACATAAATATAAAAAATATATATTAAAAAATCGCAGATGTTAATCCGTTCACGATTTGTCTTGCGTGCGTGTGTGTATCTGTGTGTCGAGATCGGCGCGAGCGTGCATGCGAGTTCGGACTTAACACAATCCGTACGCCGCCAACTTAAATTTCAGACTGAAAGGCGCGCAGACGGCGGCAACTCTGCCGAAACAAAATGAAGCAGCCAGCGCACGTGTGTGTGTGTGAGAGAGCGAGCGATTGAAGAGGGTTGGCAGGCAGCTGGGCGAGGAAAACCAGTTTTCCATACACCCACCGACAAACGAAAATTTCTCTATAACGAAATGCAGGCGTGCGAATGCGATGCCAATAGCGAATCGCGTTCAAGTGATAACAGGTGCGAAAGCGATAGCAATAGCCACACTGCGTGTGCTGTTGTGTTTTGTTCAATGGGCATTGGTGGTGTGTGCGAACGAAAGAAAAAATGTATGTGTACGAGCAGCAAAAAAGATACAAAAAATAAACGAAATGTACAAAAACAAAAACGAGGCTACAGCTGGCGGGCATGTGTGTGTGTGTGTTGCTTTTGCTTTCGCGCCCGTTGTAATGTTTTTATGTGTGTGTGTATGTGTGTATCTGTGTATGCGCGCTGTCAACCACCCTGCCTGCTGTCGATTGCCCTTTGCTCCGAACACCGCCGCCCTCATCAACGAGCGAGAGACCCGTTTTTGGTTTTCTCTACACTCAAATGTCGGCCTCAGCGTCGTCGTTGTGGTTGTTGTGTGCTGCCTGCCTGCTTGCTTGCTTGCTATACTTCATCTTCTTTTTTCGATTTCGCATTTGCCACCACCACCACCATTAAATACATGCAAACAAACACATATAAATATATACATACATACAGACAGGCAGACATACCTGAACTGACTGGCAATCGACACAGCGGCTTTATTTTATTATTAGTTTTTGCTTGTCGGCCTCAGAATGGGTATGTTTGTGCTTGTGCAGGGAGAAGATGGGGTGCGGGCAGACCGCATTCGTTCGCTTTCGCTCGTTCGTTCGTTCATTCGTACAGTGGTATGCGTTTCATTATGATTATTTGAATTGCATTTTCTTTGCGTTTCATCTATTTTTTAGTTAGTTATTGCTGTTGTTGTTTTCGTATTTCCATTTCCATTTGCAATACAATGTCTCCCGTTGCTTTATTGTGCTCCACTGCTGCATTTTTTTTTGTGTTGCTGCAGTTGGCGTGGTCTTTGCCTTTGACATGCACGCACAGTGGTCCACTTTTACTGATAATATCAATCGAAAATATTGCAAAAAAAATATTATAATTTTTACTTGAAGTGCTGATTTTATGTGATGAAGAATTGCAATTTTTTAAATCCTATTTTGCTTAACAAAAATGACTACATTTCATATATAATAATTTCTGCCGATGATTTGATTTGTATATCGATAACTTTAATATACATTAAAGAACGTAGAAACTAATAATTTATATTTTAAGTTAATTTTATATATATGTAGTTTATATAATATGTAGTGTTTTCATAGAATATTCAAAATATGCATATTTATTAATAAAATTATAATATGTATAATATATATATATAATGTAATGAGCTATCAAAAATAATATAAGTTGCTTTATTTATATAAAATCACACTGGCTGCAAAAAAAAAAACAATCCATTTTGAGATATGTATTTTATATGTGCACAAATACAATGTACTTGCACCACTGTGCGTTGTCAGACGCTCTGGCATTCCATTTTTCATTTTGTTGTTGCCTGCTTGCCTGCCCCCGTGCATAGTTGTATGTGTGTGTATCTGTGTGCGTGCGCCGCTTTGGGCTGTTCTTGTATCCGACAGTCACAAATTCTCATCATTATGCTTTTGTAGATATATATTTGTCCCATCGTTGCTGCTGGCAATGACAGGCAATGTTGTTGTTGATGTGAGACTCGTTGTTCGAACCGACCGAATGAACGAAGGCACGAAACATTTTCGTGTATCGTTCGTTCGTTTTTTTTTTTTGCTGTTGCCGCCATATTATTTTTACGCTTGTTAAGTGTTTTTGCCTGCTGTTTCTCTCTTTTATATTATGCCTTTTATTTGGTCCGCTTGTGTGTGCTTGGGTGTGTGTATCTGTGTGCACTGATCCGGCTTCATCTTGGGCTACACCACTTGTGTGCTTGTATGTGTGTATTGGATTTTTTATGGTTGGACTTTTGAATGTTTTTTTTTTTCGCTTGTATTTTGTGTACGTATTTTTTCTTATTAGTTGCGGCACTCTTCTTCGTGCTGTGTGTCATATAATATTCAACTGTACAAAAATGCCATGCGGAGCATGCGCTCTTTTTTTTTATCGTCTGGACTTATTAACTCAAACTCGCTTTGGTCTTCGACTCTTGTTGTTGTTTTTGTTGTTGGGGGGTCGTTGTCGTTTTGCGCCGCAGTGTGAGCGAGCGCACGAGTGTGTGTCCCATGTGTGCGTGTGTGTGTTCGTGTGCTTTTGTATATTTCGAACAAAAATGACAAATGTATAATCAGCGTAAATTGCTTTGCGCGTGCTTTTTTCCACTGGCATCAATTTGCTTGCTCGGCTGTCTCACTTGCGCTCATTAGCACAGCGCTTGCATGTGCATGTTTATATGTGTGTGTGTGTTGTAATTGCCTCACACTCACACTCGCACACATTAGCGCCTAGCATTGTTATCGCAGTTCGCTTGCTGTTCGCTGTTGCTTTTGTAATTGTTAGAATTTCCTACACCATTTTTGAAAAAAAAAACCAGGAATTATCAACATTTGCATACATACACACATACACATGCCTGACTGGGGTGTCGTTGCTTTGTGGTTGTGTGTATATGTATGTGTGTTTTGGTACAACTATCAAAATGGGTTGCTTTTTATTGCTTTGTTTTTGCCTTCCAACTGTAATGAAGTCAAAGGCGTGGTCAGCTCACCACCACCGCCACCTGTTCGGTTAATATTTGACGAATTTAACGAAACTTCTCAATGACAACAACAACGATAAGCTCTCTCACTCCACTTGCAAAAGTTTGCAATCTTTTTCGCACATCTTTTGCCGCTTATTAATCTCTCTCGCATTTCACACACATCCGCATAATGCCCACGACTTATGCCATTGCCAACGAACCCTCGACGAAGAAGTTTCCTTCACGTCCAGTTTCCTTTTCTCTGTATGTGTGTGTGTGTGTGCCTAGCTGTGTGTAGCGCACTCACGCAGTCGTTGTTTATGGCTTGCTCGTTCGTTCGTTCGTTCGTTCGCTCGCTCGCACACACTGTGAACTCGGACTCAGGTTGAAATTTTGTGTTTGGTTTCTCGTATTCAGCAGTCGGCCAGGGTGAGTCTTGCATGCGCTGCAATCAATAACGGTTGCAGCAATGCTCAAACTTGGCTCACTGGATTCATTGAAAAGCGAACCACAATTATTAGTTTCATTTGTTGCAAATGAAGCATTATTATTATCTAAAAGGCAATTATATATCAAAGTTATATTAACCACAAATCTTTGAAATATATATACATAGGTCCCAATCCAAACAGTA
Organism: Drosophila neutralis; assembly: GCA_035044385.1. Classification (NCBI taxonomy): domain Eukaryota; kingdom Metazoa; phylum Arthropoda; class Insecta; order Diptera; family Drosophilidae; genus Drosophila; species Drosophila neutralis. The sequence goes on along the minus strand of JAWNME010000391.1, from coordinate 168,546 downwards.
TAAATATAAAAATATATGTGGGTTAGATTAGTAATATGAGGCAAATAGTCTAACCTCTAAAACTAATACAATAATATACAAATAACTCAAAAACTATTACATATCAAAACTAAAACACCTCCAAACTATCAAAAAAAAATCCAACCACGTCGCTTCGCATTTCCTGTGCAGTCTTTAAAAATCACCAATATAAGAGAAAAAAAATCCCCCGTCAAGTAATTTTCGTCGGTGACCCTCTTGAGAATTCATGAAAACCCATCCAGTGACATGTACGAACTGTACTACGCTACTACCAGGCCTAACGGGCTAACGGTCTACCCGAGTACGGGCCCGTGGGAAGGGTAGTTTCGTCATTTAGTTAGTCAAGAGTCAGAGTGCCTCTGGGCCGTTCCGCAAAGGGTTGAACTTTGGTACACGGGGAACGGGGCTTCAATTGTGGCGACCCTCGACCTACGAAAAACCCGGCACCACGACACCCCAACCCCATTTCCGTTTCCAGCAGACACAACGCACACCCCTTTCCTATTTTTTGTTTGTTATTGTTGTTGTTGTTGTTGCTTTTGTGTCTCCATTTTACGCACCGTTTTACGAATGCATTTGCAAAGCAAATATTCAACAATTACCCCCAAAATTGCAGCGATTAAGTGGAATGTGTGCGTGTGTGCGCGAATTCAACCCCTAAGCACAAGCTAAGGGCTGTTTTCGCTCAGTTGAGACCGGCGACACAGGAGCGATTCCAACAACGACAACGATCTTTTTTTGCTTAGCCATCATTTAAGGGTGGGGGGTTGGCAAGGATTACCATCTAAGGGTGGGCATGCTGACCTTGCGATCCTCGAAGGCAACAACAAGCCCAAAGCAACCCAATGACTAAACCATATATATACATGTTTATTCATATATATCTTACATATATATTTATATATCAGTAAATCTTGAAAAATACTAAAGAAAATTGTACTTAATTCGATTAGAAACTGTTTCAAAATCAACCACTTTGCTTAAGGACAGCAATTTGATCAGCTAGAATCAACTAGACTGCAAATTCTTTGATTAAAAACTAAAACTTGGTTTGATGTGTGCATTTGTATATTTGGAACTCATTGAAAATGGTTAAAAAGGGTCTAATAAAGTTGTGCAAAGTATGCCACATGAAGATAGGAAGCATCTATTACGCCAAGAGATATATGTTACTGATCAGCTGCAACAGTCGAGGAGATCTAGCCGTGTCCGTCTATATGCACAAGCCGATCTCAGATATTATCAGAGACTTTAAGCACAGATCAAATTTTATACTTATCGATACAAATCGATTTCCGATAGCAATAAATTCAAAGTTTAATGATTACAGACAAACTATTGATCAACTATAAAGATTTCACTAAGATCGCAACTCCCGCGAATAAAGCATTATAATTTGTCGATCAACAATGAATTCGAAAGATTATAAATCAAACAATAAATCTTCGTCTGAAACCTAACCTTACATTTATATTTTCTGTTATTTATATAACATGTGTATATAATAAAACTTACACAAATTCCGATTTAAAAGCAATGTTTTTTCCAAATCTAACCCGACTCAGCTATATAAGTACTAGATTTTAATATTTTACATGTAGATTTTCATTTTATATATCAACGATTAAAATCTAAGGGACTCAATATTTGAGTCTTCCTCCTTTACCGGAACCCTTACACTTTTCGTGCGGAACCCAACTAGATCCGAAATACGCTTCAGTTTGGGAACCTGAATTTTACTTCATATATTAGTATTCCATTTCTATTTTGTATACCTTTGCAAAGGGTATTTTAGTGTTGTCGCGCAGTTCTTAACTTATTCAATGAGACATCTTCCACCCCATAAAGCATATATATTCTTGATCAGCATCGCTAAACGAACCGATCTAGCCATGTCTGCTGTTAAGCAAACTAGTTGCTCAGTTTTGAAATCATGAAATTCATGAAATTTGGCATATATCCGTCATTTTGCTGGAGCCGATCGGATCGATTGACTATATCATACAGCTGCCATAAGAACAATCGGTCGAAAGACGATTTCGTGTGAACAACTTTTTTGCCTAATAGTTTTAATCAGTGACTGTGAACCACAACGGATCTCAGATTTCGATTCTTATTTTTTTAAGTGTAGTATAAAAATTGTTTCAAGTATATTATTCGCTTAAGTATCTTGAAAAATAAGTGCGCAGCTGACTCTCTATATATATTCTTGATCAGGATCAACAGTTCCGCTTTTTGGATCTTAAACAAATTTTGCATTTCGATTACGTTTCCGATTCTGACACTCTATATCTTTAATTGATCAAAGTTAATATTGAAGACGTTTTTGATTCGATATGTTCTTTGTTTTCAAAACTGATGAATATACCAAATATCTGTTGTCAGTATCAATATCGGATCTCTATGTCACATAGCTGTCATGGGAATTATAGGCAGAAAGATAAACTCCTTTAACACTAGACCGATTTTCAAAACCATTATCTTGTGGATAGTAAACACAAGATATTTAATTATTTTCGAAAATAAAATCAAATGAACCACTTTATTTGTGATATTTTAAAGATCGCCTAATGCTCAATTGAAATTTATTTCAAACTCTTGGATACTTGAAGCTGCACTTGACATGATAAACACATTTTTCTTTATTAATTTCAATACTTGATTTTTACTCTTATTCTAAACAATATTTTTCTAGTTTTGAAAAAGAGAATGGAAAAAATTGGAAAATTCGCGTAAATTCCCATCGAAATATTTGCGATTATTTTCATTTGCATGAATTATAACGTTTTTCGGGTTCTTTACTAATTCCGCTTTTCGAAAATGTTCAATTACCGAATAAACTAATTAATAACAATTTTTATTTTATTTACATTTCGAATGCACTTTGAATTTGCCTTTAGTTATTTTTCATATTGAACTTTACGTGTGATTTGACCAATCGCGTGCATTTGATTTGCTTGTTGCACTGTAAAAACAGTTAACTAAATCAAATAGACACGCGTGACGCCATTTTGTTTTGTTTAACTGTTCGCCGAGTCGCTGTCGCTTTCCGCTGTCTAATTGCAGTTTGGCATCGGCGGCTGCGTCCAATACAAAATGCCGACGGCGAAAAATGGGCGCGCTACTCGCTCACTTTGGGGTGGGTGTCAACGAAAGCCAACAATAACAACAGCAGCAGCGAAACAACAACAACCTAACGCTAGACAAGTGGCATGAGCGAGATGGCCATACGTACATGATGCTGCTACTACTGCTGCTGCTGCTGCTGTTGGCTCGCCAATCGATGGGCGTTGCCCGTGGTGAGTTTTTATTCAGCCTCAACATGGTGAGCGTTTAGTATAACAGTTGAAACTGCTTACGAACTTTAATGAATTGTTTGACAATATTAGCTGCCTGCTAAGAGCAAATTGGAATTGTTAAAACAATTATAATGCAAATACATAATATAAAATAATTATAATATATGTATTTGTACTATATTATTTTTCGCTATGATTATAAAGCGACAAAAATAAATTTATTTAAAATAACAAAATACAATAAACAATAAAATAATTAAAAAACGTTTGATGATCATGTTTGTGTGAAACGATGTCACATTAAGGAACATGTTAAAATAATGCTTGTGTATTTTTCATTTATTAAGCTAACAAATAATAAATTGGATTTATATAGTTTTTAAACTTTGTATTATTTGAGTGCATTACATTTGTTCATAAACATTTGACATAATTTTTTTTATCTTTGAATATATTCCTACCTAAGAAGGGTATTCTTTGGTCGTATATACACTAATAACTAATCAACTCAGGTTTGCTTTCATTTTTGTAGTTGCGTTTTTTAATATATGCACTTCAAATTTAAGTTCTGATATTCTATAACATTTTAAACTTTTCATTTATTAATTTATTTTATTCAATGAAAGTAAAATCCTTTTCTGGTTTTTTCTGAATTATTTTTATCGGAGTGTCTGAGAAGAGCTAACAAGAGCTTGAAATTTAAATATTTTCTTGGCAATTTTTGCGAAAATGCATTAGACTCAATTCGTTTAATAGATTTGTTTCGTTGTGATCATTTTCGAATGAATTTCACCCACGAAAAAAATGCGAAAACTATCTTTTACAGTTTAGAAGCCACTGCCTTGGAAAGCACGCAAAGCTCAACAGCTGATCGAAGCGATACCGAAAGCTTTTGCGCTCAATAGCTTTTTGCTTACGCTCGCGCTCTCTCTCTCTCTCTCTCTTTCGCTTTCTTTGGGGGGCTTCGCTCGTAGTTTCGTTTCTTCGTTTTAGTTTTAGTCTTGTTTTGATTGCCTTTTGCGTGTTAAACGCGCGACAATTAACATCGACTTTTATCATTATTAATCTTAATATTATACATCTTACGGCAGGTGCGTATTCCCATATACAATTAATGAGAAACAATAAGTGAAGTGCATTTGAAAAAAAAAAATTATATGCTCGCGCGTGCACTGTCTCTGTGTGCGTGAGTGTGTGTGGGCGCACTTTTGTCTGGCTGATATGAGTACGTGGAAGGCGCATGGACAATAAGTGACGCCATTGAATCCATATAAATCAAACACGCAAACATACATGCATACATACATCGCTTTTTAGCACACTTGCGTGAAAAGATTCCGCTTATCAAATTTACATATATGTATATATATATTTACACACACACCGGCACGCACATCATATGGTAGACGGCAGATGTAAACAAAAACAATAAACCGTTTTGTTGGCACTCAAAAGCTCCTTGCTTGCTGCCTGTAGCTGTAATTTGAACTTCAGACATGTTTGTCATGCATACATGCGTAGATCAGCGATCAACGGAGGCAGCGCGTCGCATGCGAACGAGTAAGATAGAAAACTACATACATATTTACGTCCAGAACAATTGTGCTACAGCTGTCTCTGTTAAGTTCGCTGCGAACACTTGCAAACATGTTTGTCAAACGCCAAGTTTGAGTGCGCTTGTGTAGAGCAGTTTGAGATTGAGAAGTCTAAAATGCAAATTAAATATTAAATCAAATGCAATTTTTGTAGGTATGGAATTTGTAACTTTTGCTGAACTTCGTGTCTTTTGTAACCTTCTCGCTCTCGCTCTCTCTCTCTCTCTCGCTGTCTCTGTCTCTCTTTCGATTCAGTTTCAGCCCGAAAACCCACAGAAGATCGACCAAAACAATTGCCAAAACCGAGGCAGGTAAAACTAACTGTTGATGAAAGATTGTCGTAAATGAGTTTATGGTTATGCATTTTATTCTTCTTCTGCATTTGGCTTAATACCTGAAATACCTTTTGACCACACACACACACACACACACACACACATATGTATGTGTGCTTGTGTGCTTATGCATATAGACAAAGCAAACCCGGTCGCTGTCATAAAAATATTGACTTTAACTCGACTTCTTTACTGCTCACCTGAATCTCGACCGTGGGACCGTTTGCCATTGTCTCTGCCCCCTCTACCCCCCTGTGTTAAAAGCATATTTGAAATAAAAATAACATTTTGCACTCAAATAAAGCATAAATATTGTCAATGTTGGAGATCAAAGTGTTTATTTTAGAAGTGGTATTTAATAACCACATTTCTGAATGGGAGAAGTTGTCTTACGTGCCTTTCCCAAAATTGTCTTACACTTTGAGATTTTAGTTCTTCATTCAATTACTTACAGCTTCAAATACAACAAACTCAGCTTAAATTGATATTCAAGCAAACTTTTTCAAGCTTGCCTCAAACGGAAGTGGAAGCGAAAATGCATCGATTTCATTTCGGAATCGACACTGTAAACGAAATTCAAAATTCTTCAAGAACCGACATTATTGGTCCATATCTAACTATACAAAATGTGAACCAATTATTCACCTTTATCAGAATCTTAACCAGAACCAGAACCGGAATACGATTTATTTGATTCTACTATTTCGAATAATTGCATAACAAAGGGTTCTTGAGCAAACCATTAAAAAAAGTCGTGTACAGTGTATCTGCTAGTCGCTACTTTTATTTTTTTTGTTTTTTGTTTTTCGCACTGATAGCGTTGCGAGATAGTGGCAATAAAGTTCAAACGTTGTCTATCCCAAGATTGTGGATACACCATATATACCATATATATACAGATACAAACACATGTAGTTTTTTAGTTCCATCTGGATGCTATCTAACAGTACCGTCCGAGGCTTGTGCCACACAAGACTGCAATTAGTGACACCAAAAAAAAAAGATAAGGAAATGACAGGTGGGAAGATAGTATCAGTTTAACGATAAGCTTTATAATCAGATAAATTGATGTTAATGTCTGATTTAACATACAGGAAGTCAATATATACACAGCGAAAATAAAAAACGTTTACGAATGCATTGTATAAAGAGAAATGCAAACAGCTTATAAAAACATTATAAAAACGTGAATAGATATTTATAGAATATATATATTTTTGGAATTTTAATTAGTATATATTTTGATGAGAACTTGGTTCAAGGTGGTTAATTTAGAAATATATTTTTGACTTACGATTTTTACCGCTCCTTTCATTTTTCAAACGATTTGAAGTAGAAGAAAATATTCTTGATTTTAGATAGTTTTTGAACCAATTCAAAATTAAAGTTGTGCAACAGTCTGTGCAGAAGGAAGCATAAAGTATGTATGTATAACTGGTCCGCATCAAGAGTTGTGTCGATTTAGCCATGATCGCTGATATATAGTTGATCGATCCTACAAATTGCAGTAAGATCGCATAAGAAACGTGTCTTCATATTGACCAAACTGCGGTTAACAAGCCTTTTAATATTTATGCTCATTTATGTGCTTGATGAAGGATCGAGCATAATAACTGTAATTCGAAGCCGAAACCCCTTATCTCTTCTTCGTTACAGCTTGCCCAAAAACGGGACTTTCCACGTTGAACTAGTTTTAATTGCCGCCTTCCCCACCCCGCAACACACCACACCACAACAGATTCCACCACATCCCCAGCACAGTTGCAGTCGAAGTCACCACAGCCATGATGCGTTTACAGGGACTCGTACAATTGCGCAGATATGCGCCGACGATTGCCGCCACCCTCAGTCATACGCACATGCACACGCACACCAACACAATGGTGCGCACGCTGGCGAGCAGCGCATCGCCGCTGCCCGAACTCACACAGGTAAGAGGGAGAGACAGAGACAGAGAGAGTTGAGTTTGTGGTGAATTTGTGTCATTGCAGTGGCCCAATCGCTGCCGGCCAAAAAGCAACGCGCTTTGTTTTTTTTATACATTTTTTTTTTTAATTTTTTTTATTGCAAATGGTGGTTGGATGAACATTTTACTGCTTTGTTTTCACCATTTTCCGCTGATTTGAGGATTGTGGTGCATTTTTAGTAGGTTGCAATTATAAGCCTTGAGAAATGTAGCCAAGTCGTAATAGTTAAATTTTGAGTATTTTGAAAATCAGAAATCACATTTCCAATCCTCCACCTCCGTTTGGGACCACAGATAACGAACAAGGTGCAGCGTGGCAATTACGCACAGCTAAATGATAAGGATGTGGCGCACTTTGAGCAACTATTGGGCAAAAATCATGTCCTTACCGAGGAACTGGATGCCTACAATGTATGCTTCCAAAAGCGCATACGCGGTAAGTATTTCAAGCTATTAAGTTTTTTTGGCTTAACTTGAGTAATTAACTTTAATTAAAATTAAATTTACTTAAAGTCAACATATTTTGAATTTTAAGCAGGAAATCAAAGCGATTTTCGACGTTTCGGTTTCCGATCTGCTTTTGAGTCTCAAGCGGTTAACGGTTACGGTTTATTATATATATTAGAACAGTTTGGTTTTCCATTTTCAGCTGAATAACTAATTGTAATCTAATCTATGGCAGGCAACAGCAAACTGGTGCTCAAGCCGGGCACTACCGACGAGGTCGCCGCCATTCTGCGCCACTGCAACGAGCGACGGCTGGCTGTGGTGCCACAGGGTGGCAACACCGGCCTGGTGGGCGGATCTACGCCGATTTGTGATGAGATTGTGCTGTCGCTGCAGCGACTGAATAAGATTATATCTTTGGATGAGGTGACTGGCATTGCCATCGTCGAGGCCGGTTGCATTTTGGAGAACTTTGATCAACGTGCCCGAGATGTGGGTCTGACGGTACCCCTCGATCTGGGTGCCAAGGCCAGCTGCCACATTGGTGGCAATGTCTCAACGAATGCGGGCGGTGTTCGCGTTCTTCGATATGGCAATTTACATGGCTCGGTGCTGGGCGTGGAGGCTGTGCTGGCCAGTGGCCAGGTCCTTGATCTAATGTCGAATTTCAAAAAGGACAACACCGGCTATCACATGAAGCATCTGTTCATCGGTTCCGAGGGCACCTTGGGTGTCGTCACAAAGGTGGCGATGCTCTGTCCCCATATCTCCAAGTCGGTGAGTGTCGCCTTCCTTGGCCTCAATTCCTTCGATGATGTCCTCAAAACGTACGTCAGTGCCAAACGCAATCTCGGCGAAATACTCAGCTCCTGCGAACTCATCGATCATCTTGCTCTCAACAATACCCTCGAACACTTCAAGTCTCTCAAGTGAGTACCTTTGATCAACTAGCTAATACCCTACACTCTCATATTCTCCAAAAAAAACCTTAAAAATGTTTCAAACTTGAGATCCGTTTTTCTCAGAGTGTAGTTAAGAGTAAACACAAGAAAAATAACGATTTTCTGCCTGTGAGAAAAATGTCTAACGACATTCCACTGTCTATGTCGAGTATATCTAATTGTTGATCATCCATTCTGTGCGTATTCGTAGCTCCCCAATTAGTGGATACCCATTCTATATGCTGATCGAGACGTCGGGCAGCAATGCAACGCACGATGAGGAGAAGATCAATCAGTTCATTAGCGACGGCATGGAACGGGGCGAGATAATCGATGGCACCGTCACCGGTGATCCCGGCAAGGTGCAGGAGATATGGAAAATCCGCGAGATGGTCCCACTTGGCCTAATCGAGAAGACTTTCTGCTTTAAGTATGACATCTCGCTGCCGCTCCGTGACTTCTATGGCATTGTCGATGTGTTGCGCGAGCGTTGCGGTCCCTTGGCGACAGTCGTCTGCGGCTATGGCCACTTGGGTGACTCCAATCTGCATCTGAATGTGTCCTGCCAACAGTACAACGAGGCCATTCACAAGCGTATCGAGCCCTTCGTGTACGAGTACACCTCACAGCTGAAGGGCAGCATCAGTGCCGAGCATGGCATTGGTTTCCTCAAAAAGAACTATCTCCACTATTCGAAAAATCCCACTGCCATCGATTGGATGCGTGACATGAAGAAAATGTTCGATCCCAATGCCATACTCAATCCCTACAAAATGCTTAACTAATAACCGCAACCAGTCACTAGACTAAATATTTCTGTTTACTTTTTTTTTTTTGTAATTTAAAAATGTAAAGCTTGTAATAAATGTAATAAATTGATTGTTTAAACTTTAAGCGCAGCTTTAATTAGATTGCTAACGCCATCTGTCGTTGACAAGCCGCGTTATCGTTGCGCTCTCTGTAGAGTATAGAGGGCACAGCAAGGTGACGTCAAATGGTTGTTTTTGTCTGTTTACTTTACACATGCTTGCATTTGCATTGCGCTGATCGCCCAAAAGCTCAGCACCGCTAGAGATGAGCACAACGTCCACTTGGCTGCGCACGAAAGTTGCACTCTATCAAAAATTGAAACGATTTTAAACACAATCTTGAGCAGGTTAAAAAAAATGCTGGATTTGAGTAACAATTCGTAAAGGTAGTTGACAATTTCAACATATTTTGGGGTGACAATATAAGAAAGGATTCCAGCCATGCGATTGCGTGACCCGCATAATGCAGCTCACGTGACACGCGCTTATATCTAACGCAAAGCTTTTTATGGCATTTTGACACTTATCGTTTTTGCTTTGCTTCACATTCAGCGTCAGTTGTAGTCGGCGAACGCAAACAGTCAGTCAGCAAACGGGCGGCAGCGGAGTGACAACATCGAAAATAATTGAAAACGAGTTTTTCGTTCGCGTAAAATATAAAATAAATCAAAAATGACCGGGTAAGCAAATTTCACACACGTACACGCATAAATTTGCCAATTTTAGCATTTGCTCAATTTGTGTGTGCTTATTTTGATTTTTGTATTTTGTTTTATTGTGTTCAATGCAGGAAAGCTGATATTGCGCTTATTGGATTGGCTGTAATGGGTCAAAATCTAATACTAAACATGGACGAGAAGGGTTTTGTGGTGTGTGCGTATAATCGCACCACATCGAAGGTTCAAGACTTTCTAAACAACGAGGCCAAAGGCACCAAAGTGATTGGCGCCGACTCATTGAAGGACATGGTCGACAAGCTGAAAACGCCACGCAAAATAATGATGCTTGTCAAGGGTAAGCTTTTATTTTGTTGTTGTTGTTGTGGAGTGGCGTGAAGTGAAGTGATCGCGCCATATATGTGTGTGTGAGTGTGTGTGGAAGTCAAAGCAAAGTCATGCATAGGCAAAAATTGCAACGTGCACTAACAATAACAACAACAACAACCGCTAAAGAGAGAGCTTGGATCTAATTTGATTTTGTTTACTCAAGCGATAGGCGCAGTTGTCGATATTTCTAGGTTTTGGTGTATTTATTGCTTCAAGCCTCAGCTTAATGAGCTCGATAAGTGAATTCAAAGCTTTGTTTACATTTTGCGGGAGTGACAATCACACATTCTGACATTCAATATAGGTCACACATACGTACACACACGTGGCTCAGCACTTTACTTTCTGCATGCAATTGTTATCAAAGTGTTTTTTGCCATTTAATTGTGAATGCTAGAGTGCAGAAATTAGTGATTGGCCGACTTTGGGCTAACCTTAGTTCAAGGTCAACCATAAGCAACACTTGGCCACTTGGAGATGAGCGCGTGACACGCTTGGGCTGACTTTAAATATAACGTAGCAAAATAATATAGAGAAATACTACGAAGGCACGTATTACGTGGTTAGCCTTGCTGCCAGTCACGCTTTCATCTCCAGCAACGACTTTCTAAGCAAACTTGACCTCTAATCGGCTTGACCTAAACATGTTTTTTTTTCTGTCGCAGCTGGCAACGCTGTGGATGATTTCATTGGCCAACTGGTGCCATTGTTGTCACCCGGCGACGTCATTATCGATGGCGGCAACTCTGAATATCAGGACACATCGCGTCGCTGCGACGAACTGGAGAAGCTCGGACTTCTCTTTGTGGGCTCCGGCGTCAGTGGCGGTGAGGAGGGCGCCCGTCACGGACCATCCCTAATGCCCGGCGGACATGCGGCGGCCTGGCCACTGATTCAGCCAATCTTCCAGGCGATCTGCGCCAAAGCGGACGGAGAACCATGCTGTGAATGGGTGGGCGATGCGGGCGCCGGCCACTTTGTGAAGATGGTGCACAATGGCATCGAATACGGCGACATGCAACTGATCTGCGAGGCATATCATCTGATGCAGTCTTTGGGCCTAACATCGCCACAAATGTCCGAGGTGTTTGGCCAATGGAATGGCGAGGAACTTGACTCGTTCCTCATCGAAATCACACGTGATATACTCAAGTACAGGGACGCCAATGGTCATCTGCTGGAGCGTATACGCGACACGGCCGGACAAAAAGGCACCGGCAAATGGACAGCGATTGCAGCACTCCAATATGGTGTGCCCGTCACGCTCATCGGTGAGGCCGTCTTCTCGCGCTGCCTCTCGGCGCTCAAGGATGAACGGGTCCGGGCGAGCACTGTGCTCGGTGGACCCGTCAAAAACTCGAGCTCCGTGGATAAGAAGAAGTTCTTGAATAGCCTCAAGCATGCGCTGTACTGTGCCAAGATTGTCAGCTATGCGCAGGGCTTTATGCTGATGCGCGAGGCGGCCAGCGAGAATAAATGGAGTCTCAATTATGGTGGCATCGCATTGATGTGGCGCGGTGGTTGCATCATACGCAGCGTCTTTCTCGGTAACATCAAGGATGCATACACCCGACAGCCGAAGCTCTCCAATCTGCTGCTCGATGATTTCTTTAGGCGGGCCATCGCAGAGGGTCAGGAGTCGTGGCGTGAGGTCGTCGCTAATGCCTTCCTTTGGGGCATACCCGTGCCGGCTCTATCCACCGCACTCAGTTTCTATGATGGCTATCGCACGGCCAAGTTGCCGGCGAATCTTCTGCAAGCGCAACGTGATTATTTTGGTGCCCACACCTACGAGCTGCTGGGCAAGGAGGGACAGTTTCATCATACCAATTGGACGGGCACCGGTGGCAACGTCTCCGCCAGCACCTATCAGGCATAGTTTGGGCCCTCATATACCAATATATATTAAAACTGAAAACGATGTATCGTAGCACTCATTTGTTAGTTATGACAACTGTAAATATATATATACTTTATATATATATATATATACATTAGAGCATACATTCCACATATATATGTTAATACGGTGATCATCGCTTCACAATATTATAATTTGTTTATTATTTTAATGCTGGCAAATGTTCGCGTTTGTTTCTAAGCTTTATATTTTCAATGTTTCTATTTTCGAATTTTATAAAAAAAATTGCATTTCATTTCGAATACAATCAAATCATCTCCATCCGTTGCAGTTTTGCATATCAACTTGCAAAATTAAGTTTCAATTAAATGGGTTTTTTTCTCTGGATTTCATCGAGTTTTAATTATTATTATTGTTTTTTGTTTTATTTATTTTAATGTAAGCCAGTTATTGATCAATATAAATCATCAAAGGGAGCGAGCACTGTGTACAGTCTGTATACCTCTTTATATCCAATATACTCCGGGGCCTTTTAGTCTACAATTGTTTTTTTGTTTTGTTGAGTAAGGCTAGCAGTACATAGTTATACAATTTCTAATTTAAAAATATATATATATATACACGCATATTTGGTATCATGTGTAATTCAATATAAATATATTATTAAACTGGTGTTGCTTTTATTTCACTGCAATCCGCATTGTTTTGTTTTGTATGTTTTTGTTTGGTTTGTTTTTGTTGTTCAACAAGCGATATTCAAATTTAACGAACTTTTTCTAGTTTAAGGCCGCTATTGGCTGAGCCTTGGTTTGTATATGTGTGTGTATATGTGTGTGTGTGTGAGTATGAGTGTGTGAGCTAGAAATGCAACTGTGACACTTGCATCAGTCATCAGATGGTTTCAGCGTCTTTTTTTGCTCGATAACCAGCTTGTCCGTTGTGTAAAGATGGCCGATGATTACCTGCATGTGCGAGAGGACGTGAAAAGAGAAACAATGCGTTATCATAATGAATGCTGACGTAAATGGCGTTCACATGCACACCTACAGCAGATCTACAGCTGTTTGGCCAAGTTATTGACCCGGCGGCAACTGACAACTGACAACTCAAAGCTCGAAACTCACCTGTCGCCGTAGTAGCTCGAGATTTTCTCTGGCGCTGGCCATTTGTCGTTCGATTTCTTTGAAATCTTTGATCACCTTATTGGCACGAAATGTGTCGCGTATCTTGCGCACCGCATACATTCTGTAGAAAAACAACAACAAATGGTTTCAGTTATGTTATGATATTTCACAATATGTCATACACAACACACACCTAAAGTTATATGATGGCAGCTTCTCAGATTCACGTAACAGATTTCGGTATAACGTGATGGCTTGGCGACGTGTCGACATCTTTATGCTGAAGAAGGATAATTTACAATTTAATGTTGATTTTAATTGATAATAATCGTATTGAGTATTCTGCGGCTGAACAGTACAATTTAGCGATGTTAAGAAATCAAAATGAGGAACGAGAGTGTATCGATTTTGGCTCTGCGCGATATATCGATAACAATATGTTTTTTGTCAGTATTTTATGCCCAAGAAACTACTATCTTTGGCCATTTTGATGTTTAGTAGAACCGAAGCTTTGCAAACACTAACTTCGAACAGTCGCCTAGCATTTCATATCGATAACGACAGTATTTCGATGTTGACCATGCACTATATATCGATAACAACATGTTCTGCTGCTTGTCAGTATTTTATGCCCAAAAATCTAGTAGCCTTGGCCAAATTTAGTGTTTATCGTATCAATCGTTGGAAGCAATGGCGTTGATTTATCGCCTTTCATTTCATATCGGCATTGGGAACTAGTTGTGAGCAGGATCACGACAAAAGTTAGATTGCTGCGGCGAAAAGTTGACAAGAAAAGCCAAATACGTTCGGGAGTCATTTCTCTGTCCGTGCTGTTGAAAGAAACATATAATCTTTGTACCAAAAGTTTGGTGAATAACAAACGAGAAAGCCAGTAAGCATGTAAGTACAACCAAATCACCGAATTAGTGGTAAATTTTTGCAAATGTGCCTCAAATGCGACAATGCCTTTGATGATGGCGTCGTTATTCCAGCTTTAATAGCTGTAGGTGGTCGTCTGCTGATGCTCCAAATGTGCGCATTTCCATATATATACATTATATATATGTATATATATTATATACAATTTATATATTGTACAGATATATATATATGTATATATGTGCTGCTCTCATTTGCAATACAATCTGTTGCAACAGAATGGAGAAAAATGGAGTTGATTGTTGTTGTTGGATGCGGGGCACCGTTATTTAGAGAAGGCCGGCGTCGCACGACGTGGTGCGTGCCGCGTGTTTGCAGGGGTTCGAATGGCAATATATAATTGCCTACATACATCAGTTGCATGCCTGTCTATAAGTGAATTAACAACGTTTTATATTTATGCAAAAAACAACTGCAGACCAACAGCGGCCAATCGGGAATTTTGTTGAGGTTAAATCCGAATTGATGTGGAGGAAAAAAAATTTGCGTCATGTTTCAGACAGTGGCGCGTGTATTGGCGTCCGAGCGTGCGTGTGTGTGTGTATCGGCAATCGGTGTTTGTGTGTGTACTTGTGTGTGTTTTGGGCTATGCGTTAGCATTTGTTATTTTATTGTGTGTTTATTAATAAGACGAAATCGCATTCAGTGTTTTTATGTGAAAATAGGTAGATTGCACTTGGCCCGTTTTCCTCTTTGCATGTTTTGCATGCATTTTGGCGGGCTTTGCATGCGTCTACCAGCAATGGCCACTCTCCCATTCTCTCTCCATTTGCTCGCACTCGCAGGGTTGTTGTTGTTTTTGCGTATGTTGAAGCTACACACAGCATTCCATGCATTTGTGTGAGTGCTGCTGATTCAGCTGTTAAACGCATTTCAACAATATCTGCAAATATATTGTTTTTTCTGCTTCTATCCTGGAATCACACTTTTTTATTCAACAATTGAATTGCCCTGAATGTTGGATTCAATATTTATTTATTATGTTGATTTAAATGAGAGTCAGTTAAAGTTAAGTATGTTCGAGAGTATGTTATTATTTAAATCTAAATGATATAAAACAAGTTACAGAGGTAAATTTGAAAGGGTTGAATTTCACACAAATAAATTCGCTTGCACATACAGTAAGCAGTAGTGTTAGACAGAGAAGACAACAAAAACAACATGGCATTGCCGCATGCTACCTGCCTGTATACACTCACACACTGACAGCAGCTGCACTTTTGCGCTCTCTTGCATTGACTGCCTGTATATCGCTCTCTCGCTCGCGTTCTCAATAGAGTGTCGGAGGCTGGCAACAGCTGTTGTTGTCCTTTGGCGCGCTTTGCTCAACCGCCATTGGCATTTACCTTCTTCCTTTTTCTGCTGACCTTTACCATTCTCGTTCTGCGTGCGCTCGCATTCACATTCGCATTCGCATTGCGCACGTCATACGTTGAGCAACGCATTATTTAGCAAAACATCAATAAACAATTTCAAAAGAAATTAAGCTAAAATCAATTTTTAAAACTTTCAGCAGCAGCAGCGACGCAACAAACACCAGTGTTGTAAAGGGCATACGTACATAACAACAGCAGCAGCTAAGATGGCACAGGAAGGACAAGATATGCCCACTTTTAAGTGCGTATTGGTTGGAGACGGTGGCACTGGAAAAACAACATTCGTCAAACGCCACATGACTGGTGAATTTGAGAAGAAATATGTGGCCACATTGGGCGTTGAGGTCCACCCATTGATCTTCCATACGAATCGTGGAGCCATTCGTTTCAATGTCTGGGATACGGCTGGCCAGGAGAAATTTGGCGGTTTACGCGATGGCTACTATATTCAGGGCCAGTGTGCCGTCATAATGTTTGATGTGACGTCACGTGTCACATACAAGAATGTGCCCAACTGGCATCGTGATCTTATCCGCGTCTGCGAGAACATTCCCATTGTCCTCTGTGGCAATAAGGTGGACATCAAGGACCGCAAGGTCAAAGCCAAAACCATTGTCTTTCACCGAAAGAAAAATTTGCAGGTGAGTCTGAAAAAGAGTTGCGTGTGGTTGGCGCGGAAGGGCTATGTGCATCAATATCGAATCAGACAGAGACAGACAGACATCGAATGAAAAGAGAGAGAGATAGATGGAAGAGATGGAAGTGCTACCCAGTAATTGTTGTCTACTAGCTCATGGGCCAGTCAGTTACATTTGCTTATAACTATAACTTGTTTAGATACAAAAGAAACGGTTAATTCTGGGTTTGCTTCCACAAACAGTAAATTCAAATTGCGCCATTTAATATTGATAATTTTACAATGATTTACTAATTTATTGTTCGTTCTCTCATCGCTGTTTTGATAGTACTACGACATCTCTGCTAAGTCGAACTACAACTTCGAGAAACCCTTTCTTTGGCTCGCCCGCAAATTGGTCGGCGATCCAAACCTGGAGTTTGTGGCAATGCCGGCGCTGCTGCCACCCGAGGTCAAAATGGACAGAGACTGGCAGCTGCAAATTGAGCGGGACTTGCAGGAGGCGCAGGCGACCGCCTTGCCCGATGAGGATGAGGATCTATAAGCATTAGTTTACATATAACACCCAACACATAAGAAAAATGTCCAAAACTACAACAAAAACAACAATAACAACAATTAAAAACTGCAGAACACGGTAGCAAGGCAAACAAACAACAGATGCAACAGCAGAAGCAACAACAGCAAGGCAATTTGTTACACAGTTAAAAAGCAACAACAAGGCGGCCTTGCAAGGATCACTACAACAACAGTAACAAGGTGGATTTTGCAAGGATCACAACAACAACAAGGCGGATTTGCCGCGAACAACACACACACACACAAACACACACACCCACACATCAATCAAATTAAAAAAATAATAATTTGTTGTGCATTGTGAGTGGGTGTACACACACACACAACGCGACACAATACATTCAACGAGTTGCCAAAATTATTATTATTTAATTTGATTGAACAACAAACAAAAGAAATAAAACTAGCAAAAAAGAACCATTCTCTGCAGCAGAAATTGTGGACATAAACAACAAAAACAACAAAAAACAACACCAGCAACGGCTACAAGAAATTATACAATTATGTATTGCGATTTAAAATGGAAAATATTAAATAGCTAAGACAAAATAAACACAAATGTGAAATGAATTACAAAGTTGAGTTGTGGTTTTCATTTTTTTATTATTATTGTTAACTTTGTTCACTAAGCGCTAAGATTAATTTCGTTGTATGCATATGTATGTGTATGTTATATGTGTGTAGATATATATATATATCCTATGTGATATATATACCATATATATTTGCGCACTCGCAGGATTCTAGCATTTAATGCAGCAGGCGGGAAAAACGCCCGTGTAGCGCGGTTTATTCTGGCAGTTGATTTTGTGCTCAGCGCAGCTATTAAAAAATGTAAAGAAAAATATTTGTTACTTTTGTACTGAATAGATGTACTATATATATATATAGCTATATTAATCCCTGATTCATGTGCGTATCCAAGAATCTTTGTTTGCCTGGGATACTTCTTAGCTTTTGCTGGCATGATGTGCTTTGCATCAGTCCATTGCTGACTGTACCAACTTTTAGTTAGATGACTTCATAGTCTTCCATCTATTGTATATATTCCCATGTATATTACTTGCCTAAATTTGGTTTGTCTGAGAACTGGTGACTCTTGGATGTCTTTCTTTGTTGCTGCTTTATTCTGTGCTTTCCTATGCCACAATACGATTCTGTTCCCATTAAGGGCCTAACGTCACTTCATATCCCCTTAAGCCCCGAACCGTCGTCTTAAGGAAGGCAGTTTCAACCATAACATGCATTAGTCGACTATTTTACTGTCCACAGTTCGGGTGGGGAAAGTTGGGTGCTTACTCCTCGACAATCGTTTTGAATGTATCCGTGCAGATGGCGCGCTTTAGGCACTTGCCCTCCTTGCCAAAATCCACATAGTCCTGGCCCTTCTTTAGCAGTGGCAAATACTTGAGAAA
This sequence comes from Drosophila neutralis, assembly GCA_035044385.1. Classification (NCBI taxonomy): domain Eukaryota; kingdom Metazoa; phylum Arthropoda; class Insecta; order Diptera; family Drosophilidae; genus Drosophila; species Drosophila neutralis. The sequence continues at coordinate 150,156 of JAWNME010000391.1, read as the reverse complement.
TATGGTCTCATCCTCTGCATTGCGATAGGTGCACACTGGCTCGCTAACTGTAAAGGATATATTGTGTGAAATATGCCCAGATTTCGATTAGATAACACACAACACTCACCGCCCTCACTTGTCCCGATCATCATCGCCATGATGACGAACAGCGCAATCGTTGCGATCAGTTGCGGATATGAAAAGTTGCGCATCTTTCGGGAATGGATCTGTACGACTGAAGACCGCCAGCTGAACCAGTTTGCTATTTATACGTACGACTACCTCCGACTACTACGATCATCGACTTATCCCCGCACATGTTCACTAAATTTGCAATTCAAATGTGAATCGTTAATGTGTTTGTTTTGTTTGTTCATCCAGTCCACTCGACTGTTTGCCATATGCCCTACCGCATTGGTTGGGGGTTCGCCGTTCCAGGCGTTCGACGTGGTTCTATGTGTAGCGCATTCGTAGTACCCACTAGTTTGGATGCCAGTCGAAATGATTGCTGTTTATTCGCCTTTTAATTGCATAATTGCTCACTTGTTTAGCACAAGTTCTCGACTGGGCTCTCCGCTCATTGTTGATTGAGTTAATTACCATTTTTTGACCGTGTTTTTAAGTGGATCGCTTCAGCTTTCCTACTTATAGCTATAGTATATGTTTATTTACGTTCAACTTTTCGACTAAGTTTCTTGCTCAGTTCGTCTCGCAATGACGGCCATCAAACAATTTTATTTTTACAATCTTTAATGATGCATCAAATATTCTGGCTACGAGCATCTGAAAAAACTCTAAAATAGAGTTCAAAAAATTTCGAATTTCGATTGGCACTTGATTTAAGCACAAAATATTGTAGTTTATGGAATTTTGAATGAGGAGCATGAGGAGTTGTACACCCAAGTACTCAATATAAAGCTATATAATATATATATATATATATCGCTGATTCCTATCAACTATCAACCTTTTTCCAGTACGCAAAAGTAATGAAAATTCTCACTTGCAAATTGTTTGTGTTTAGTATATTTGACATGATTTTTCAACTGAATACAAAAGAACATATAAATGTTATATAAAGGGGTTTCTGGTCTTTTGTCTTTCGCTATAAAGCCACAGATGGTTCAAGGCAAAAGAAAGGAAGATTATTTATATATATATATATATATATAGAGAGTTATTGGGTTTTAGCTTTTACAACGTTATCGATATGGCTAGATGTCATTGCTCTCCGGCCCCTGGCAGATCAGCTTGGGACAACAGTGGGGGAAAATGCGACGCATATCGGAGTCAATTTTACAGTTCTTCGTAGGCACCAGATTGTGACGACCACAGCTGAAAGATATTGAACGTATACGTATACAAAAATTCCAAAAAAAAATAAATAGACAAAAAATATGAAACCAAACTCAACTTAAATTTATAACTGGAATCGACATTCGATATGTTCATAAAATATAGTATGGACACTGCGGACAGGTTGAAAATTCTAGACCAGAGATAAAAGTACTGACACATTTTGAGAACTTACCAATGAAGAATGTTTTTTTGTCATTCCAAAACTGATCAATTTGGGATTTTCAAATATTTTCTTAAGTCAAAAAGTTGCTTACTTAAAGTAAGACATGTAGTAATGCAAGTACTCAATTTCTTCGATTAACACTGATGAATCAAATCTTAATATTTTCTTATCGAGATGCTCGACTATAGTTATAGTTATACTAGGGTAAAATTCAACTTACAAGCCAATCTCGAGCACATAGTCGGGTCGACAGAAGATGGACTTGCAGTGCCCCTCACGATTGATGGGCTTATATGACTGATTTTTGGGAATGGGCTGCTTCAGTTCCTCATAGTAACACTGTCCGGGATAATCTGGTTGGGATTTGACATTAACTTTCGCTTTTTAACACTCTCGGTGTGCGTAACTTACCCGGATGTATGGCATTGCCGCGATATCCCAAGTCCGCCGAGACACCGATGAAGATCAGGGCGAAGAGCAAGAGCAACGGGCCTCCAAATCCATAACCTGGTCCAGCTTTAATGGGTATTATCCACATGACGAAATCTCTTTCAAAATGACAGAAAGTAACAGCTTGTTGTTGTGGCGCAACCTTGTTGCTTGAGCGTCGAACGTGCGACTGAGTCAATGACAATTAATTGTTGTTGCTTTTATATAAAATTAATAATAATGAAGCAGTCTACACTGCACAAAATTCAAGTGCAGTTGACCTAATTACTCGATCTAAAGACACAAAACTCACATTTTGGAATTTCATCAAAAATCGAAGATTTCAAAGCCGGTTTCCGCTTGATGCAAATTATGTTCAATCGTTTCTGTCAAGTGCATCTGCAACACTCAGCCAGTGTTTTTGTAACTGTATTCGTATCTGCATCACTGTATATGTATGTATGTATCTGAAATATGGGGCATGTGCGTCGTTTAAGTTTTTGTTTCAGTTCAGTTTCAGCGTTTTAGATCTAGTTTGAATTAATTAAGTCCATGTCAGCCCTGAAATCGAGAGTCTCGCTGCTGCTGCAAAAAAGATGCGAAAGCAAGTGAAAATGCGCGAGTCGAGAGAGCTCGACTTGCAGATACTCTTCGTACAGGTCTTTAGCTATCCATTGGCGTATGCACCTCAGATCTTCGAGCCAACAATGCTTCTACACAAATATAATGTTTCTCAACTTTTACAGTTGATCAATATTATATATATATATATATATTCGCTTATTGCCATTGGAAATCGATTTGTATCGATTGCAGTTATCGATCAAGTTTAAGTTGGAGTGCCTAGCTCTTAAAGTCTCTGAGATCAGCGTGTTTCTACAGTTAGTCAGACGCACATGGCTAAATCGAGTCGGCTGTTGTTGCTGCTCAGGAATATATATATGTATATAAGGTATATTTTATGGGTTCGCAGATGTTGCTGGATCATATCTATCTTTACATAGCCTGTACAGAATTAAAGACTTTTGTCATCTTTATTCAAAGGGTATATAAATATATATATATATGCGATGTATGGATATATCGATTTGATTAGCAGTACTGATCAAGAGTGAACATATATACTTAATGGAATCGGAGACTGCACCATCAATATCTTATGCACTTTATGACCGAACCCAATGCCAAATATATTAAATGTATTTCGACATAAATCAATTGAAAACACGTTTGGGGGGAAATACGCCTACCAATAAATAAGGTTTGGATGATGCATTGCCATTTATCATCTGGAATATAAGTCATAATTATATATCCTATTGAGCATTTGAGTCTTTATTGAACAATTGAATACTCTTCCGATATGGTATAGAATGGGGCTTGGGTGCACGAATAGGAATAGCATAGGTAAGGGAATATAAAGTTAGATATAGAGATATAGAGAACATTTTATGGGCATATATGTAACAAGAAATAGATATTACATACAACTAAATAGATATTATGTTATAAGTTATACACAAATCGAACTAGTCTAGGCAATAAACAAATAGAAAAGTTGGCAAACTGCTGGGACTGAAAAATATACATTTTGTTTGTTGACCGATAAAATCGAAGCGAAACAAAAAAGCCCCGCTGAGAGTATGATTTATATATATACTATATGTATGTATATACAAATATATATGTTTGTTAACAAATTTCAATAATTTACAAACAAATATAAACAGACAAAAAGAGCTGATAATAAGTTGGGGTTCTCAGTTGAGGTGCGTTCTCTGAGAAGCATTTGTGTGGCTCAGTCGAGGGACTCAGCATGTGTCGCGGAATACAACTAATGTTTTGGGCATGGAGCAGCTTGATGCTGTCAGGCTCAGTGTTGGGTTTCAGCACCCAATATCGTGGCAATACCCGACATCCAAGTAAGTCTCATACATAGAGTATCAAAAGTACAAGTATAGTCGTATAGTCTGCTAGCTTTCAAAATTAGTAAAGTCAATTGGTTTCTTGGTCTCTGAGCTGTAGAATGAAGACAAGCCGAGATCAAACTGAAAATTGAATATATATATATATATATACTATACTATTTAATGCGTCTGATCTCACTAATAATCTATATCCCATCGAAAGCTATACCGGAGCATTGCTACTATGCCGAACTGGATCTGGCGGTAGGGCTTAATGACACCTCGTTTCCGGTCGATGTTCCGCACTTTTGTGCCCAAGTGCATTGTCGGGAAGATTATGTTCTCATGATCAAGCAGTAAGTCAAACACTGCGATTATTATAGACGTGTCATTTACATATTAACTGATCCATAGCTGCGACCGGATTCAGTTGGCCAATGGCTGTGTTTTCACAAGCAACGACTACTCGCTACCCTATCCGGATTGCTGTGCCCAACTTGACTGCGATAGTGACAAGTGATATCTTCAACTCTCATTCTCTATATATCTATATATAGATATATATTTTATCTTTATACTTTTTGCATATTCGTATAAATATATTTGGGTTATACAGCATATATAATTTGATGGCTGAAGTTATTTCATATTTGACATTACATACATTTTTTATCGGTTGAGGATCACAGCTCGAATCCTATGTTTCTTTGCTTCCAATAATTAAATGTATTTTATATATATTTTTCCCTTCATTTTCCACATTCAGAGTAGATCGACGGATTTCTCCAAAAATTCTGTATTTCTTTTTCGATTTGTATAGCTGATCATTATTATCACAAGTATATACCCAACGGTAACGTCTTAGGCGATATATCTCAATTGAGGATTTTATTGCAATCGTCAATCACTGACTAGATTGCTTTTAGATAACTAAGGTGTCCTTCTCACTCTCTCTCTCTCTCTTTCTCTCTCTCTCTCTCTGTTTCATAAACAACATCCGATTCGACTCAGTTTTAGATCCGACTTACTTTGTATAATCAACTTTATCACGTGATTTCTTTCCTTCTCTCTCTCTTGCACTTTTGCCCTCTCTCCATTTTCCTCTCTCTCTCTCGCGTTCTCGCCGACTGTCTCATAACAGGTCTCATTTATACAGTAAGACGGCACTGATACCCCCAGGTGATCCCCGAAAAATCTGTGTGCCGGGCATAGAAGTTCATATATAGAAATGAAATCTGATTAGTTATACCGGCGGCTATATACTGAACTCGCTGTTAATTTGAGCATTCAGTTTGCTTTCGATTGTTTTCGAGTAACGTTATTATTTTTTTGGCAATTACAATGAAGGCGGCAATATTTGTGCTCTGTGTGCTGGTGCTGAGCGCCCATGCCAATGTCCGCCGGGGTAGGTATAATATATATATATATATATATATATATATATATACTCTGATGAGGCAGAGGTTTGAATCTTTAATCGATTAAAACCAATTTATTGCCCTCAAGTTTAAAGATAACAAAGATGATCAATTGATCAGCTAGTTTCTAGTGGTAACAGAGTATTACGCAGTCGGTTATGTTGAACTGATATATATGTATATATACTAATACAAAAAATCCAACAGACTGCCCGATTCCCGGTCGCACATTGAGCCTGGGTGAAACTTATCATCCTCCAGATCGTTGTGCTGTATACGACTGCAAACAGGACGGAAGACTTTTTGTCACATCGTATGTACATTTAAATCTGATATAACTGCTGTATTCAGTATATATATATATATATATATATATGTATACTATATATATATATATATATATATACTAATCTATCTGATCTCTTATTTAGCTGTGGCGTTGTGAGCGGTTTGAAGCTCTGTAAAAAAGAGGATGTCACACTGCCCTATCCAGAATGCTGTCCCAGTGTCGAGTGTGACAATCACAATTAAAGGCTTTAATTAACAAAGCGTTAACAACAACCACAACAACAACAACAATGGCAACAACATCAGTTAATAATCTTCACTAGTTGCATTGATTAGCTACAGCAAATAATAAAATGATTGTAAAAACAATGTCAATAACTATATCATTTATTTATTTTTATTTATTTATTTATTGTCAACTAATCATTTACACTATGAGTCATGGAGCTATTGCCTAAATATTGGACAGATTTACGATCCTATATCGTGGCATTAATGTATTATTCAATATTATTGCTTACATCAAGACCGAGAACACATCACATCAGACTCTCTCTTCTCTCTCTCTCTCTCTCTCTCTCTCTCTGTCCCTTCAGATAACTAAGGTTTCCCTCTCTCTCCCTCTCTGCCTCTCTCTCTCTCTCTCTGTTTCATAAACAACCTCCGATTCGACTCAGTTTAAGATCCAGTTCCTGTGTACAATCAACTTTTTCAGGTATTTTCTCTCTCTTTCTCTCTCTCGCACTTTTGCCCTCTCTCCATTTTCCTCTCTCTTTCTCTCGCGTTCTCGCTGACTGTCTGATAACAGGTCTCATTTATACAGAGTTTATTTGTTTCCGTTTTAGTTCGCAGTTTCCCAGTCGGACGGCACTGATACCCCCAGGTGACCCCCGAGAAATCTGTGTGCCGGGCATAGAAGGTCATATATAGAAATGAAATCTGATTAGTTATACCGGCAGCTATATACTGAACTCGCTGTTAGTTTGAGCATTCAGTTTGCTTTCGATTGTTTTCGAGTAACGTTATTATTTTTTTGGCAATTACAATGAAGGCGGCAATATTTGTGCTCTGTGTGCTGGTGCTGAGCGCCCATGCCCTGTGGGTTCTGGGTGGTAAGTAATATATATATATATATATGCTCTGATGAGGCAGAGGTTTGAATCTTTAATCGATTAAATCCAATATATTGCCCTCAAGTTTAAAGATAACAAAGATGATCAATTGCCAGCTAGTTTCAAGTGGTAACAGAGTATTACGCAGTCGGTTATGTTGAACTGATATATATGTATATATACTAATACAAAATATCCAACAGACTGCCCGATTTCCGGTCGCACATTGAGCCCGGGTGAAACTTATCAGCCTCCAGATCGTTGTGTTCTATACACCTGCGGACAGAGCGGAAGTATTTCTGGCAAATCGTATGTACATTTAAATCTGATATAACTGCTGTATTCAGTATATATATATATATATATATATATACTAATCTATCTGATCTCTTATTTAGCTGTGGCTCTTTGAGCAGTTTGCAGCCCTGCAAAATTGTCCAGGATGTCACACTGCCTTATCCAAGATGCTGTCCCAGTTTCGAGTGTGGCAATCATAATTTAAGGCTTTAATTAACAAAGCGTTAACAACAACAACAACAACAACAATAGCAACAGCATCAGTTAATAATCTTCACTAGTTGCATTGATTAGCTACAGCAAATAATAAAATTATTGTAAAAACAATGTCAATCGAAAAAGTTGAATAAATATATACAGATCAAGAAGATTACAAACCCAATGATTATTCCGATGACAGCTAGATGATATGGTAGTACGGAATTGATGATATTGTGATCGCAGCGGTCCAATTTCTCTTGCAAAGAACTCGAATTGTGTTGCATGCTGCATGCTGCATGCCATGGTCCAAAAGATACACAGATCGCATTTATAAAGACCAAAATATCTGTTTATTGGATTTTTTTGGTTTGGTATACATGCTTGAACTTAGCCAATATGCTCGTATATATATAGGTATATATACGTATATATATATATTTACTAGTATATGTATATGTCTCTCAATTTGCATGGATTAACTAGACCTCTATATAACAACACATACGCAAATACAAATATATATATATATATATTTTTGTATAGTTATCTAAAATAACTAATTGCTGCCTGCAATCGAAAACAGTATTCAATTGTTGTTCTGGTACTTAAATCGAGTAGACTATATATATATATATATATGTGTGTGTGTGTGTGTATATTAAAGTATACATTGTGAGCTGATTGTTTTTTGGGAGCTGTGTCCTACTTAAAGCTGTACAACAACAATGTTTAGAACACATGCAAACACACAGCAAAAAACCCGACGCTAAACCGACGTCGTATATATAGATATATATATCTATATATGTATATATATAGGGCAGGTGCAACTTAGCTTAGATTATATATATATATATATATAAATACACATATAAATGTTTTATCTATGCCTATGAAATTTGAAGCTGTCTTCGGGCTCGCTTCATATTTGTATGCAATATTGCAATATTCAAATATATTTATATATATATATATAAATGTACATATATATATATATATGTATATATCATATTATGTATATTACTTTTATAACCTGAGCTAGTCTAAACATTTTTTAACTATGGTCCGCCGGCACAAATTTGCCAATTATTTTTTGTAGAGTAAAACCAAAAAAATAAAATAAAATCAATAAAAAAAAAAAATGAAAATTAATACAATTTGCTATTGTACATATATATATATATATATATATATATATTTATAAAAATGTTAAAATTGTAAGCTTAAGAAATAAATGAAAGCACATTTAGTTGAAAGTCAACGTCGACACTCGTCTCATATATGTTTTTTGTGTGTGGTGCATGGTGAAAGTGGAAAGTGGCATTTAAGTACGCTCCAAATGGGAGAAGGAGATGGATATATCTTAAATGTACCGCGATATACCAGCTAGAATAACTATATCATTTAAACTATGAGTCATAGAGCTATTGCTTAAGTATTGGACAGATTTACGATCCTATATCGTGGCATTAATGTATTATTCAATATTATTGCTTACATCAAGACCGAGAACACATCACATCAGAACAAAAATCATAAGTACATTTCAAAAATATATATAAAATTAAACATATATGCATATATATATATATATATATTGTGTTCAATTATACTAACTTTGTTGTGCGACAATATGAACTTTAACTTATCACTAAAGAACTTTTACAGAGTATTTTTCAAACCGGAACATAAAACATGTTTGGTTCCGCTTGGTGTATATTAAAATTAGACCTATTCAAAAATTGTGGGGAACAAGAGCGTTTTGTCTGATTCCGATGTGTTGTCAGCCTTCCAATAGTTATAGATATATGAACCGATTTTTATGTAAACGAAAAGGAAAGAATTTGATCTTAAATAATTTTGTCGCAATGAGTGGGACGCTTGAAGGGAGACTTCTTTGACAACATATATATATATAATGATAATTATATATATATATAGCAAAGGTATCAAAAAATACAACAAGAAGAAACCAAAATGCTCAACAGCAATTCAATTTAGCAAATTTGAATACTGATGTTTAGATTTAAGTGCAACATTTTGCATTCACCATGCACCCGATTTATGTGGAGATGGAGAGTAGAGTTTAATCTGGCGATTTTAGATGCGGCATGCCGCACTCCTCCTCTCATTGGCGCGCTGCACGCTCCGTTTCCATGAGGCACTCACGGACCAGGATGCGTGCATGGACAATGCCACGCTTCAGTCGCTCCGTCGAGCTGCGCGATCCCGTATACGTTGGCCGTATATCGCGGCCCATCTCCTCAATGACGGCCAAGAGTTGAGCATATTTGGTCAAACCGTTGCCAACGGACAGACTGCCAACTGTCGGCAGATTGGCAGTGGATGTCAGTGGCGTTGTTATATTCGCCGATGTCTGTGTGGTAACGATCGCCGGCGATGTTGACGGTGGCGGGTACTTCAGCTGCGATTGTGTGAGATTCAAGCCAAGATTGCTGCTGCTGCTGTTGGTGTTAATGTTGCTGCTGTTGTTTATGTTGTTGATGCTGTTGATGTTGATGCTGCTACGTCCACCATTCGAGGCGGCTGCAATGTTGGCCAGCGACAGAGCTGCCGCAGCTGCAGCAGCCGCAGCTGATGCCGATGCCGATGACGGTGTTGCCGTTGTATTCGATTGTTTCTGCAACAGCGCCAACTGTGCCTGCAGAAATTGTGGTGAGTATTGCAGGGCGGCAACGGCGGCTGCTGCCGCTGCTGTCGCTGCGGCGCTGCTCTGTGTGGCACTATTCCGGTCACGCTTACTTCCACCTCCGCCAACACCTAAACCGCTGTTGCTGCTGTTTGTGGCATAATCGGTAGCGACCATGTTATTATTATTATTATTGTTGTTGATGTTGCTGCTGGTGTTGCTGCTGCTATTTGCTGAATTGTTGCTGCCACGTGAATGATGTATGGCGGATATTTGGATTTGGGGCTGCTGTTCGCGCTGCTCGCGCTGCTGCTGATAATTGTAGAAGTTTTGTACTTGCGAGCGGGGTATTGGTGTCACTGTGACGTCACTGAGCTTCGATTCGACAGCCTGTATGTCCATGATGTCCATTCTGCCTGACTGCCTGCTGTTCGTATAATTATAATCGATATATATATCTTTATATATATATATTTACATATTATTTGGATGCACTTACCAAATTCTCTTCCGCAAATTGTTCTTTTTTCTCGTCTTTTTCCTTTTTTCTTCTACGCACAAACAAATTTAGTGCAACCACCACAAACACAAACACGCACACGAACACACACAGGGTTAGTCAGTTATCGATATTATCGATCAATCGATATATATATATTTTGTAATGCACTTGTTAGGGGAAAAATACCAAATGCACCCGTGAGTCAAGCAGCTGTTTTGCCTTGAGCTCATTACTTTAATTAGCGTTTGTTTATGTCAATTTCATCGTTATTTACAGTGATTGGTATATATAAATACAACGTCTGCAAATATATACAATTTTTGTAAGCTGAACACAAATTCACGAATTCATTTCAAATATGATGCGTTACCAACGGCGGCCGGCACAGTGTTTGCGGGCAGTGCTGTAAAGCGCGTAACTGGCCTGACTGGCTGGCAGTGGCAGTAAAAAAAGAAAGAAATACAATGGCGAAGCAAGCTCTGAACTAAAATTCTGTTGTTGACATCTGGTCGCTTTGTGAATTACATTTTCACATTTCATTTTCAACACACCCTTGTGATAACTAGTTGTGATTTAATTCCAAAAATTTTAAAACGAAAAAAAAAAAAAACTATATTAATTTTATGGATTGTGCTATCAAATAGTTGGGAGAGTAAGCAGCGCGAGTGTTCAAATCATTGAGTGTCCGAGTCGAGGTGAGCCTAAATTACACGTTGTAATTATTTTGACTGCCTGCAGCAGCAGAAGTTTCTAAAAATTCACAATTACATTTCCGCATATGCATATCCATATGTATGTGTGTTTGTGTGTGAAAGCCTTCATGCCTACGAAATGGCAAATGTCTTTTTGCTTGCCTGACTGTGCACATGTGTGTGTTTCTATGTGGGAGCCAAAGCCGTCAGCCACTGCATGACGTAAAGCGTAACAGCAGCGTAACAAACATATGCAAGTGTTTTCATCTGTGTGAGTGTATGTAATTAACGTAAAGCTTGCTGGCATTGATTAGCACTGTTTTTGGCACTTTTACACACGCCTTATATGCACAAGCATATGTACATGTGTGTTTGTGCATGTGTGTGTGAATGTAATATATGTATGTTGTGTGTGTGTGTGTTTTGTGACTGTCGCTATGTGCCGCATACTCCAAACAGTGTTGCACAGCGCGTCACTGTCGATGCATGCATGCAAAAAAAAATAACAAAAAAACGGCGCACAAAATCACAATTGGGAAAAAGCGTTGCGAGCGGCGCATCGCTTCATCGTTTTATTAACATATGTACGGATATTTTGATGAAATTGTGTTATCGATAGCGCCAAGCGACAGTTGGGCATTTAAATTTGCACACACACACGCAAAAACGCGCTCTGAGCGACGCCGTTAGTAAGTGTCTTACTGTATTTTAGTTTTTTTTTTTTTGGATTTTGTATTTTGCGACCTCGACATAGAAGAAGCCAAAGCCAGTCGTCGTCATTCCATAGCAGCGGCAGCAACTTGAACGCCAGCCATTTTGTGGTATTGCTGTCTCGCTCTCTGGCGTTTCGACCGTTGTTATTTGTGATTTTTTTTTTGTTGGAAACCAACACAACATATACATGTATATAAATTTATATATGTTTTTTTATTTGTGTTTGAGTGTGATGTGAGTAAGCGTCGATTGCACTGACAGCTGGTTTTTTTTTTTGATTTTGACTTTTTTCGGCTAGCACATTTCATTTATTAATACATCGTGTAACGAGCACAAGCTCTGTCTTAAAAAATATACAGAAACTAGTCCTAATTTTAATTAGAGTTTTGGCGAAGCATTTAATGTGCAAATTGTGATAAATTTTTTTGTTCTCTCTTTTCATCCAAACAGTTGTGAATATATATACACAACAACAAGGAGAAGAACAATTGGCAGAGATCATCAGGATATTGAATAGCAGAGACAGAGAGAGAGAGAGAGCGAGACTCTGGCCAGTGTTGGCAAGTATTGGCATAATAAAGCAAGCGAATAATGGATATGATTAATATTGGCCAGAACGTTAAGATCAAACGCACCGATGGACGGATCCATGGTGCCGTTGTATCCAAACTGAATCCATCCGCATTGTGCATCACTGTCGAGTGGTATGAACGTGGCGAGACCAAAGGCAAGGAGGTTGAATTGGAGGCGATACTCTCGCTAAATCCCGATCTGGCGCCCAATAATGATCAACAGCAGCAACAGCAGCAGCCACCGTTGCACAATGCTGCTGCAACAGGCGAATCCAAAAAAGTGTCAGCAACAGCGCCCATGAATCTCTCACGCAATCCCACACAATCGGCCATCAGTGGAGGAGGAGGTGCCGGCTCAGGCAGCATATCGGCACGCATGACCCTGACAAGCATACAATGGAATAAAATCAGTGAGCAGCAGCAGCCACAGCAGCAACCACCGTTGGGCAATAGTCAGAGCGTGGGCAACATGGCCACCAACAACACCAACAGCACCACCAACAGCAACAATTGTCAGCCAACCGGCGGATTGGGCATGGTTCGTCCACGTTATACGATCACCTCGCAGGCGAATAGCAATGCACAGCAGACGCGCATTGCATCCGCAGTGCCTAGCAACAATTCGACAGCAACGACAGGAACGACATTAGCAGGATTGGCATCATCATCATCGGTAGCAACAATGGCTGCAGCAACAGCAGCAGCGTCTGCCGCAGCCAGCACAAATAATTCGAATAATTCACAAGCAGCTGCCGCAGCTGGGGTACGTCGTTCCCATGCCTTGAAGGAGGTGGAACGTCTAAAGGAGAATCGCGAGAAGCGGCGTGCCCGCCAGGCCGAGATTAAGGAAGAGAAGGTGGCACTCATGAATCAGGATCCCGGCAATCCCAATTGGGAGACGGCGCAAATGATACGTGAATATCAGAATACGCTAGAGTTTGTTCCGCTACTCGATGGCCAGGTCGTCGATGATCATCAGATTGCTGTGTGTGTACGCAAGCGGCCGCTAAGCCGCAAGGAGATCAATCGCAAGGAGATCGATGTCATCTCAGTGCCGCGCAAGAATATGCTCATGGTCCATGAGCCGCGCAACAAAGTCGATCTAACCAAATTCCTCGAGAATCACAAATTTCGCTTCGATTATGCATTCAACGATACATGTGACAATGCAATGGTTTACAAGTGAGTACATCTCCAACGAACTGATATCAATTAATATTAGACCAGATCAAATGTACGCTTTATAACTCTTTGAACCCAACTCAAATGCATGGCTTTATGGCGTGAGTCATTTATAGCCTCCACCACCATTCTCATAGGATACCATTCTGAATGAAAGTCGTTTCCTCTTTAAAACATATTTTCAAACTTAATTTATTCTAGCAGCTCTTTTAAAGATAAAGGAATAAATTATGATATATGATCCTATATTTATATTATATCGCAATGATATGAGAAAATCATTTCTAGGTCAAGTTCAATAATATTGTTCTTCCTGCTGAAATATTTTTCAGTTTTCTGCTATTGGCTCTGTTTAGCAATAGCAGATCAATATTTCTAGTGCTCTTGCTGCTGCTACGGAGTAGTAAATTCCAACCTCGTCTAGATCTTTTTGTCACCTTAAAGAGTAGCTGATCATTTAAAAAAAAAGTATTAACTGACATGATTAAACATGATTAGAGCAACTTATTTAGCACAAATGCTTTCGTGCTTCAAGTAGTTGCCTAAGAAACGCTTTTATGTATTTTAGGAGAAAACTTTTAAGAATTGTAGCTTAGTTGGTATACACACATATACATATATATATATATACACCTACATATACATATGCATATACAAACATTTATCCTTAGGCTGTCCTTGTCTGGCAAACAGCTGTGCGCTTTTCTTGTTGTTGTTGTTGCTGTGTTGCGTTGGCGACACACGAAATGCGCATAAGCTTAGCTAACACTGACTCACACAAACACGCTCACACACACATACACCTTGCCAGCACTGCGCGCAAGCTTAAAAGCATTCGCTCCCGAAATAGCCAAGTTTTTCCGTTGTTGTTGTTGTTTTAATTGGTGCTGCTGCTGTATGACTAAACATGTAAAGTTGTTCGATTTCTGTATGTGTGTGTGTGTGTGTGTGTGTGTATTTGCCGACCGTCTTTTGCCATCTTTTCGTTCATTTTGTGTTTCATCTCGTTTCGTTATTCGAGTTCGCCTCAATGAACTTGCCAGCGGCATTTCTCAAGCCATGATTTCGATACCCTCGCCAAGGCTCCTATAATATTTTCTCTAAGTGTGTAGCACATTTTTAAACTCCTTAAGAAGTACGTGTATATATATATATATATATATATATATATAACTTGTCTAGTAACAATCTATGGAAATAATAAAATTATTTAGCAATCGCATTTCGTTCTATTAGTGTATGCAAACTTCGGTCATTATTCGGTCGTGTTACATTTTTATTTTTTGCAAACAATAAAAAAACGCTGCTTGTTTCAAATAGTAACCGTTGTTGTCATAGGCAGCGGCGTCAACTTCGACGTCAGCAGCATTTGTCATTGCACGGAATTAAAGCTTCTTATTATTTGTGTATTTATTATTTTGTTTTTTTTTTTTCCGTTTACCGCTGGTGTTCTGCTTGGTTATCTGACGCTTCGTTGTGTTTCGTTTTGCTTTCGACAACCTTCTTCTCACCGTTGGCGCCCGTTGTTTGCCAACATTTCGCTAATTCTACGTCTTCCTTCCGGCTTTTACTGCGCATGAGTCAATGGCATTAAAACTTCTGCGCCACGTTCGGAGAAATTTAATCATCGATTCTGATAAGCAAACGCTACCTATCGCTACCTCTCTCTCCCTCTCCCCCTCAATCATTCTATCTTTCGCAATGTGTGTGAGCTGGTTTTTATTTTGATTTTAAAAACAACTTTAAACCACATAAGAGTCGTATGAATTGGCAGACTATTTATATATTTGTACGTCATTTGTCGTTAAACAAAAATGTTAAGTTCTATAAACATCAGCAAAGATTCTACACAACAATGTTCATTGTTATTAATGATGAAAACAAATAGCTTGGTTACATAAGCGACATCAATTATAAGTGTAATCATCAATTTAGAGTCGATCGCCAACTTTTCGTCACTTTGAAATGCGCCTGAAAGCTTTCAGCTTGATGCACAATTTGCAACTGTAAATGTGCTTTGTGCTTTCTAATCAGAATCCGAATCGGAGTCCGTTACACAGCTACACCAACTTGGCAATTCGAAAAACGTCTGAAGAATATATAGGCTTCAATATAGTCTTAATTTAAAAGTATTGTCAAGCGCAAGCAGTTCGCACAGGAACATCTAAATTGCTCAGTCCAAATTAAATTACGGTTCTTTTTTTTTCGCTTGTTTTTTGTAACTCGCAAATTGAATAATTACAACTGTACATACGACTTGTAACTGTAACTGCAAAATGCGTTCGTGCTTGCTTTCTAATCGAATCTGAATCCAAATCCGTTTCTCAATCACAGGTACACCGCTAAGCCACTGGTGAAGACCATCTTTGAGGGCGGCATGGCCACGTGCTTTGCGTATGGACAGACGGGGTCGGGCAAGACGCACACAATGGGCGGTGAGTTTAACGGTAAGGTGCAGGACTGCAAGAACGGCATCTATGCGATGGCCGCCAAGGATGTATTTGTGCTACTCAATGGGCCACGATATCGCTCCCTAAACCTGGTCGTCTCGGCCAGTTTCTTTGAGATATACAGCGGCAAGGTGAGCTATATAATATACAAACATAGCCACATCTCCACATTAAAAGATGTGTAAAGACAATAATTTGTGAACTTTCTAGACAAAAGAAATGTAAATATCATGCCCCAAATAAAATATATTAATTTGTCAGTATTGATACCATATTGATTCTTAATGGAAATCAGAAGTGTCTGGCTTAAGATAACGTACAGTAAATTTCTTATAAATTAATATAAAATGAAGAAAACTAATTTCTCTTTTCATATTGTTTTCAAAATCTATGATTTGTATATATTCATTATAACAAAAGCTTAACTGACCTATCCAATAATGTTAAGTTGGTCACATGGCTATAGGGCCAAAATGTAAAGAATTCCATATTAAATGAATGAGAAAATGCTTGCCACCAAGTTATTGTCTTCACATCCATTTTACTGTCCAGATGTGCCTATATATATATATATATATATATATATATACATATTCATTCAGTACTAAATCGAATTGGTATTTTCAGGTATTTGATTTGCTATCCGATAAGCAAAAGCTGCGCGTCCTCGAGGATGGCAAGCAACAGGTGCAGGTCGTTGGCCTCACCGAGCGCGTTGTCGATGGCGTTGAGGAAGTCCTCAAGCTCATTCAGCACGGCAATGCGGCGCGTACCTCTGGCCAAACATCGGCCAATTCGAATTCATCGCGTTCGCACGCCGTATTTCAAATTGTATTGCGCCCGATGGGCAGCAGCAAAATTCATGGAAAATTCTCATTTATTGATTTGGCTGGCAATGAGCGGGGTGTGGACACATCCTCGGCGGATAGGCAGACACGCATGGAGGGTGCCGAGATCAATAAATCACTGTTGGCCTTAAAGGAGTGCATTCGTGCATTGGGCAAACAATCGGCACATTTACCATTCCGTGTCTCCAAATTGACGCAGGTGCTGCGCGATTCGTTTATTGGTGAGAAGAGTAAGACTTGCATGATTGCGATGATCTCGCCGGGATTGAGCAGTGTGGAGCATACATTGAATACGCTACGCTATGCGGATCGTGTCAAGGAGCTGGTCGTCAAGGATGTGCAGGAGATTGGCCATGGCGATGGCGAGCCCATCGAGATCATGGACGATGGCGAGGAGGAGGAACAGCAAATGACTGAACAGGGCGTTGGCGGCCATCATCATCACCAGCACCATCATCATCATCAATCGCTGCAGCGCGGCCACAACAACAATAACAACAACAATAAGAACGGCAATGCCGCCAACATGGACTTGGCCATGTTAAGTTCGCTGAGCGTAAGTACAAATTTGCCCATAAATATATATATCCACATCCATGCCAAATACTCCAAATCCAACTCTAAGGAGTTACTCGTAGAATTACCCTTGATATTCGACTGATTTTCGAATATGTAAATCATATTAAACTGATGATTTTATTTAATCACCATTATTTTCGACTGTAACTCTATATTTAACTGATCAGCTTGAATAGCTGCGTCGATCTACTAGCCATGTCCGTCCATTCTCTTTCCTTCTAATCGAGAATGTATAATGCACCTTGACATAGATATTACTATTTGAAATGTGACTTCCTTTCCTTAGAAAACTAGAAAATAGCCACACTCATCGAATAACCTTGCAATGACGATCCAAATTCTGGTTTATTGAAATTCAAATTCTGGTATATAATGAAGAAATCTATATACTGAGCGCAACTCTCAGTTTGGGGACAAGCAAATTAAATATAATTCGAAAATCTGTTATAATAATAATAATATCAATAATAATAAAAGTAGTAACAATAGTAGCAAAACAATAATAATAACGATACTCTTGATGCTCTCTCTCTCTCTATCTCTGCATGCGATAGGAAAATGATATGTCGGACGAGCTAATTGTGCAACATCAGGCAATTGATGATCTGCAACAGACCGAGGAGATGGTCGTCGAATATCATCGCAATGTGAATGCAACTCTCGAGAATTTCTTGGCCGAATCGAAGGCGCTGTATGATTTAACCAATTATGTCGATTACGATCAGGATGCGTATTGTAAGCGGGGCGAGACAATGTTCTCGACACTGCTCGAACTATCCGTACAGTGTCGCGATATGATGGCCGAATATCGGGCCAAATTGGCCAAGGAGGAGATGCTGTCCTGCAATTTCAAGCCCACTAACAACAAACGTTAAAAACGTGGCAACAGCAAACAAACAAACAAATCAACCAAGCAACCAACCAAGCAACCAACTAATTAACACAAACCGTAAATCCAAACACTATGCCAGTTTATTCTAGTATTTTTGCATAATTTTTAAACACTTAATTTATGAAATTCCGAACTCTACCGTATTAGTCCTAGGCCCCCTTAGAGCTGCTGGCATATATGTAGTTGATTCTATATGGACATAACACACATACACAACACACGCACGCACACACACTCATTCAGTCAAATACACAACACACACACACACACACATTTATCCTTACACTTAATTATTATTTTCGGCAAAGAAAAAATGGCTGCCCATTAATATCGAATTTCTCATTGCTTACATACAACATTCTGCAACACTCTCTTGAATTACAGTTAGTTAGATTTTTAAGGTTTTCTCCTGCTCTTCCAGTTTCAAGATTAAATTCCCGGCTGCCTCCATATTAAGCAAGGATAAGCTTCTCTCAGCCAGAGTCTTCTGCATCTTTGGAGACTGTTTACAACTACAATGGGAACTCACTCAGTGAATAATGATATATATTGAAATGAATTTTGCCCAAGCACTCTATTTGTAATAGCTTACCTCACACACACACACACACACACACACACACACACACACACACACAGTCAGTCAAGCTTTTAACGGCACCCTGCATGTTGAGAACAGCAGCAACCCACGAAAAAGCACAAATTAACTAACAGTTGTACAATGCTCATACACACACACACACACACATATATATATATATATATATGTGTATATATAAATGTAAATGAAAATGAGCATAAGGCAAGGTCGAGTTGTCAAACAGTCTCCAAAGAGGTAGACTCTGGCTGAGAGAAGCTTATCCTTGCTTAATATGGAGGCAGCCGGGAATTTAATCTTGAAACTGGAAGAGCAGGAGAAAACCTTAAAAATATATATATATTAGCATAGCTATGCTATGCATTGATCGACAGTATTTATTTATTTAATGCTGCCCATGGAAATTGTGATTAATCTTGAATCTTGTTGTCAGAGTCAGGCATGCAATCGAAACAATACCCCATTCGAGCTCTGGCTTCCTAATGAGACCCACACAGCGCAAGTGAAACCACTCGGTGGGGCAATCTGGATTGTTGCCGGCCACCATATTGCCTGAGGAGACCTGGTGGCATGTGCAATACTTTGCCTCGTTCGATGGTTCCTTGGAATTATCAACAGCAGCCAACATTTTCTTTTGAACGTCACTCTTGAGTTTTTTTCTTTCTGGAGACTCCTCATTTAGGGAAACTGGCTGCCTTTCGGTCGTCGCACTGATTGACCCATGGCTTTCTGGGGTCGTTGGGGCTTGTGGCTCGCCATCCAAGCACACCCAAGGGTGCGTGCAACAGTGCGTGCGTTTGTTTAAGCATCTCAAATTTGTCATCGCAGCATTTTCCGACTTGGTTAAACATTTGCCTAATTGGTGTCTCTTTCCGAATCGATCTGATCGCGGCTCATCGCAGATTCACAAAAACCAATTCTCAAAAATACCAAATATTCAAGGCGACGAAAAATAGTTAAAAAAAAACAAAGAAACAAAATAACTATACAAGGTGCCAGCAAATAATTGAGAGCGTGATCTAGGCGTATTGGAATCACTGTCGTTGCAACTGGAGCGGAGCATGAATGTGATGAAGAATTTGGATAATCAGGCAGATAATAATCAGGCAGATAATAATCCGCCAGATTATCCAAATTCTTCATCACATTCATCACATAATCAGGCAGATTATCCAAATTCTTCCGCTCCTACGTCTCGATCAATTTCACAATTATTTTTTGCTGCCACCTTGTAAAGTTTTTTTCTTTTTTTTGTTTTTTAACTATTTTGCGTCGTCTTGAGAGTTTGGTGGATGTTTGAGAGTTTGTTTGTAAATCTGCGATGAGCCGCGACCAGATCGATTCGGAAAGAGACGCCAAAATTAGGCAAGTGTTGAACCAAGTCGGAAAATGCCCCGATGACAAATTTGAGATGCTTCAACAAACGCACGCACTGTTGCACGCACCCTTGGGTGTGCTTGGATGGCTTGTTACGGTTTGGGTGCTGGTTTTTCTTCAAGACAAAATAAGTTCAGTAGATTCTGCTTATGTATATGTATGTGTATATATATACATATATATGTGTGTGTGTATGTGTGAGCGTACAACAAAACTCAGTAAATTGTCTTTGATTGTTGTTGTGAAAACAAAAAAGACATTTATCTTATACACTAATAACACTAAACATATATTTTACATAATATGAGATTCCATTAAATAATTTTTACAATTTACAACTATTTAATAATTACACACTGTATTTATTTAAAACTAAAACAAACAACAAACAAACAACAAACAAACAACAACAAAAAGCAATCGAAAGCAAGTTAAGGAAAAGGCCACAAAAATATGTATTTAATTTGTATTAGTTTATTGCAAATAACAACAACAACAACAACAACCCGCACCAAAACCAATTTACGTATTGCTATAATATTTGTTACTCATTAAACATTAAACAATTGTATTATTTATGAGTTTTTTTTTTTTTTATATCCAATGTCAATTGCAAATATAAATTCAAATGGAATTTACTAGACGCCATTTTCCAGTCGATCTTCTTCGTTTTTTTTGTTTTTAATTAATACTATTATTATTAATAATTGTAATTGTTTAAGCAAAACGAATTTGGAGAGCAAGAATTTGATGAACGACGAAAATTGATGATGCATTTGAAGTTCAGTTGAGTTGAGATTTTGGAGATAATGTTTTTGCATTTCTTTTTTAGCATAAATTTATGTACTAATATTTATTTTAATATTTAATTCGTATCTAACTGAAAAAGACAAAAAAGACACACACACACACACACGCCCAGATTTGTACACTACTCGCAAGCGACAAACTGCTTTTAAGATACCCTGCAAAAAGAAACGAAGGAGAAAATGTGTTGTAGCTTAGCCCTGCAAAAAAAAATATAAACAATTGAACATATGCATACAAGTGTGTGTGTGTGTGTGTGTGTGAGTGATAATAA
This sequence comes from Drosophila neutralis, assembly GCA_035044385.1. Taxonomy (NCBI): domain Eukaryota; kingdom Metazoa; phylum Arthropoda; class Insecta; order Diptera; family Drosophilidae; genus Drosophila; species Drosophila neutralis. The sequence continues at coordinate 128,863 of JAWNME010000391.1, read as the reverse complement.
ATACATATCTACACACACACACACACGCACCTGCGCTTGTATGTTTGTATGTGCTTCTCTTAAGATACTTAACCAATCCAAAAAAACAAAAAGACAAAAAAATCGAAAAACGAAAAACAAAAAATCAAAAATGTTTAACAGTTCTGTTGTTGATTGCATTTCTCAAAAGCACTAAAAATGATAACCCACAGAAAATGGGCAAGAGAACAAGTCCTACTTACTACGTATATATATATTAAAAACTAACCATATTTTTTTGACCCAGAAGCTATAACAAAAGAAAAACAAAAACCCAAAAAGAAACGAATGTTAAAAACAAACGAACAAAATTAAAATAAAAATAATATTAAAATGCCGCTGGGCAGTGTGCTTCGATATTACGCAGTATATAAACAGACAACAAATTGTAAGAAAAATAATAATAATATGAAATGTTAGGACTCGGACTCTAATAATGTATTATTAAATATAAATCTTAATTTATATTGTAATAAAACTGAATATAAACAAAATGCAAGCTGTCTTTTTTCATTGATGCAAGTAACGATTTGAAAAGAATTTTGAAGTTGGCCGCCTGCATTCGATTTAATTAGCTAACGCTATCGATTTGTTATCGATAGTGTGATTTATCAGTACTTGGTATTTTAGTGCTAGTCATTTATTGTTGATAGCGTTTGGTATTTGGCTGGTTTGCCGCATGCGGTCACACTGAATGACATGTAGTCGCAAATAAACCTTCGCTGTTCGGTTTGGTGTGTTTTGGTGTCGTCGCTATCGTCGTCAAGCGCGTATCGTCGAGTCCACTTCGCAAGTGTTTTCGTTTGTATTATATTTGCTGCAATAACAACAATTATAAAATTGTATTAAGGCAAATAAATAACAGCAACTCAAACTGTTTTTAGCACGCGACATATATATTCATTAGTCAGACGCTGCCACACAGCGTTTCGTATTTTTTTTTATATTGTATTTGTTTTTGTTTACGGTGCGGTAGCTGAAGAAGGAGGAGAAGGCAATAACAGTGAGAAACAGCCAAAGCGAAAGCAAAAGCAATAGATAATTTGTGCCGTTCAATTTCGAAAAGCGAAAAAAGGACAAGTGAATGCGAATTGTGATTACGAATAGGGGTTGAATACACTTTTAGCACAGGTGCGACAGAGAGAAAGAGAGAGAGAGCGATAGTGAGAACTGCGAGAGTTTTGTTTTTTTTTGTTTGTTTGTTTGTTTGTGGTGTATTCAAAGAGAAATAAATAAAATCAACAACAACAACAGTCAAAAAACCGCTTGCAACTTGTTTTTAGCAAGCAGGCTAAGTAAGTCCCCGCCCCCTCCACGCCCTTGCCTCCGTCCATCAGCCAATTTCCATTACCAGCAACCCCCCGCGTGCCATGCGTGACCTCGGCACGAAAATGGCCGAGCTTAAATTCGAGGCTCCACTGGCGAAATTCGAGGAGACAGACGAATGGGGCGGCTGTGACTTCATCTCCAATCAGAATGCCCTCAATGCCAATCGGAATCTGAAGGATGGCAACGCCAAGCAGCAGCAGCAGGACAAATTACGCCTGCTCGAGGATGCTGTCCGTGATGCACATCTCAGCAAAAATGGCGGCGCAGCAGCAATCGCTGGCGCTGGAGCAACTGGTTCAGGATCGGATGCAGGTGGAAATATTAGTCCCAATTGCAATACGCACAATTTGAGCGAAGTTTTGGGGGATGCAACGCCGGGCGTGGGACTCGGTCTCAGCTTGAGCGGCGATAGGCGAGCCGCAGACAATGTGGACAATTTCACCGAAACTTTCGGGGGCAGTCTGGAGGATCTGGTCAACACGTTCGACGAGAAGATCACCAAGTGCTTTGGCAACTACGAGGAGAATGTCGAGGAACTTGCACCCGTTCAGGTGCGCAGCCAGGAGGAGATCATGAATGAATGCCAGTGAGTGTCAAATTAACATCATTGATCGGTGATTGATTTGTGATTGATTGGTGTTTGAACATTTTTTGTACATTTTATTTGATTCATAATTTTTATACGGTTTTCATATCAAATTAAAATGATAGATTGCTGATTGGTCAGTCACTAAATGCTGTTTGATCATTTTTATTAATTTTATTTTATATCATTCGAAATATTTAAATATTTGTCAACTCAAATTAAAATGGTGGATTGCTGATTGATCGTTGATTGATTGGGGTTCGATTATTTTTATTCATTTTATTCTTCACTTTTATGCATTGATTTGATTTGACAAGAGAAGAATCATAGACAAATTAAACAATTTGTGCTGTCTGATTGATTGATGTATATCTCATGTATATTATTAGCTGGGCTTTAAGTTCAGCTTTGATGGCGCCTTAAAGCTCGCTCTAAGCAAAGCTTTTTATTGAAACGGTTCGAAACGGTTCAGCTGGGGTTAACCGGTTAATGGTTATCAAATTCAAAAATGAATCAAAAATTGCTCACCTAATAATAGGCGCATAGAATAATAGACATACAGTGAGAGAAAGGCAGAGAGAAAGAGAAAGAGAAAGAGAGAGAGAGAATTATGTACATGGCAAAGATATAAGAATGCAATGCGCCATCTATTTTTCCACAATTATGCAGTACGCATGCGTCAACCCCCAAACTTGATGGCAACCCAGGCGCCACATAACGACGTAATCCTGATACAGGCCAAACGAGTGAGAGAGAGATAGTGAGAGGGGGGTAGGTAGGAGTGAGGGGTGGCGCGTAGCATTTAACATTGTTGGATCGATAAAAGTCGACTGTCGTCTGACTCTTGAGACAATTTTGCTATCTACACTTTTTTTTCACTGCTGCATCCCAACATAAACAAAAACAACCCTTGACCAGCGTCTAGCGGAAGTGCAGCCCCCTTCCCCCCTATATGCCCCTTGTAGGAAAAAAGAAACAACAAAATACAATCGTTGTTAAACTGTAACCCACTTGTCTACGATGCGGGGGGTTGGTGGTGGGATGAGGGAGGAAGTCACAATCAGCGTTGAGTGGCGTTTGTCAAAGCAAAGCAATTCACAAAAAAATAAAAATAAATAAATAAGTAAAACACTGCAATTGGCTACGTTTTGCGGTGCGTAAATCATAAATCATAACTCATAACAAAAAGCGAGCGAACAACAACAGCGAAAAAACAACAATAACAGCAGCAACAACAACAACAACAAGTGACAGCCGCTGACCGCTGCTGATAAAAAGTCATTTATAAAGTGCATTTGCCTGGCTCAAGCAGAACGCATTACTTAACGAAAGAGTGAGAGAAAAAGAGAGAGCGTGTGGAGTTTATACACTGAGCCCATTGAAAATGTGCAAAAAGTTTATAACGGTTTTGCGTAAATGTTAGAAGAAGCAAGCATCTTTGACCCCAAATAGTATATACAGTGTGTCATAAAGTGTTTGGACACAGAAAAAAATGTGAAATTGTTCAGGATTAACAGTCGAATCTATGTAGCCACTATTTTAAAGATGGAGGCTTTTAAACACACACACTGTGCGTATTAATATTATAAATCAGTCAACCGTTATTGGAAACATGCGCTGACTTCGTTTTTTATTACTCTTCAGTGACTGTGCCTGAAATAAGAAGCATTTTAAATGCAAATTTTGCAATAACTCTAATATATTAAACAGCTGGGTGCAGGGTATATCGTAGTCAGAGTTCACTTGACTACAGCATTCTTACTCGTTTTATATTTATTTTTTATGCTTGTTGCGTTTATTGGTTTTAAGCGCTCGAAGCTTGCAACATTTTATTTGTCGTTTTTATTTTTTTTTTATGATTTTGTGTCAACCAATAATTTTAATAATCACGAGATCTGTTTTTTAAAAAAATGTTTGAAATGCACGTAATATTCGTATTAGTGAATGATTCGTGAATGATGAATGAGGACGAGTCTGAATATGGTATATAATCATGATGATGATGATGATGGTGATACACTGGCACGCCAAGTTGAATGCAAATATGTATATATATATATAGCTTGCCAATTAGGCACATTCATCATGTGCATTTTGAGCTCTTATATTTTATTCATTCGCCCTGCAATCATTTTTCATTCAGTTTTTACTTTTCGCATTGTGCATATTTGGCGACAAATGAAATACAAATTGTGTCTCCCTCACTCTCTTATGTGTGCGTGTAAGCTTTCCACTTTACTTTAACATTGATGTGGAGAGAGCGCATCATTTACATACTCTTCACATACCTCTGCTGCAGATGCGCTGCTCTGTCATCTAGCATCATCTAACTGTGATTGTCGACGCTGCGTTTTGTTTTCTTTTGTTCTCGTTTGCCTGGGTCGCTGTCAATATTTACGTTACGCATTATCTTTCAATCTCGTCTTCTTCATTTTTTTAACGAAGGTCGAGCAATGTGTAGGTGAGTGAGTTGTATGCTGCATCCACTTGACGAAGGTCTGCAGCTGCGTAGAAAACGTTCTGCTTCTTTTGCGAACTGCATTGCTGCCAGTTTTTTTCATCTTTTTTATCGCTGTTGTTGTTGTTGGATCAGTTCTCTGATTTTGGTATGTTTTGCCAGAACACGTTTAATCACAACAACAATAACAACAAGAATAGCGAATGCAACATTTTGCGGCATTTTTACACTGAGCAAATGAAAATGTGTAATCTCTCTTATTATTAATTCGATGGATGACATCAGAAAAGTATTCAACGGAAATAATTTCCTTATTGTGTATGTCAATTGCTTATTATTATTATTATTATTATTATTATCGACCAACTTTAAAATCAAGTTGAGCTCTGCATATCTTATATATATATTGTATATATGGGAAGCCAAAATTGTGTGGCAGCTCATTATTGCTGACAGTTGCTGTTTTTATTGCTGTTGTTGTTGCATGCGACGGTGACATAAAATCGACCGCATTTGTGTGCCACTTAAAAAAAAAAAACGTGCTGACCAAATGTGCCAATGCAGCCCGTTTGGCTAACAGTTGTGGGCCCGCTTTCCGGTTTATTGCCAGCCATTTAGCCAATCCAAGCATTTTTCATTTGATCAAAGCGTGGGACACGCGTCGCGACGCTACACTCAGCGAAAAAAGATAAAACTTATTGATTGCTGTCATATCCATCAATTCGCTACACTCAAAGAAAGAGTAAACAATTCGAACTGTCTAAAAATTCTCCATAACTCAAAGTCTGAATGACTTAACAACTTTTTTTTTTTTTCAATCTTAAACTAATGAACAATAAATAATTATGTAAAGAACAAAAAAAAAAACTTAAAAATTATTTCGGATTATTTTTTGAAAGTCTTTGAGTTTCTCTAGTGGTATTCCATCGTCTTCTTCTGTTGTTTGTCTCAGTGTAGCGGTGACCAGGTGTTGACATAACCGATTTGAGTTGAGTTTCTCGCCACTTTTATTTTCTTCGATTGCATTTCCTTTCCTTTCTCTCTTTTTCCATTTCTTTTGTCATTCAATTGGCTGATGCAATTTGTGCAGCAGCCGTGGCGCTGACTGAGTCTGGAAGTGGACACTGGAATTGGAAGTGCCGACGGGAAGCGCTGCTGGTATTGAAGCTGCAACTGTCCCAGCTGGCGACCTACTTTTCCAACAAGGTTCAATGTCCTGTCGCCAAATCCTGCAAAACAAAAAACAAAAAAAAAACCAAACCAGTTTTAGCCAAAATCGTTGTGATTCTCGTTTTGTTTTTGAAGCCATCTGCAAACATTTTTAGTTTTGTTGTCAAATCTTTGATTTGGATGCTTTCATTTTTGAGAACCTTATTTCGCACTCAACTCCTTGGCAAATATATCCAAATGTTGTTGTTGTTTTATTTAATCGAAGAAAGTGCTTCAAATTCGTTCCTTTTTTGTTAAACAAGTTAAGAACCCCAATGGAAATCTCGAATTACGGGCGGGCTTAATCAATTATGAAAGGTGGCTGCTTTTAAACTTTCTATAATCGATTGGGTGCATGCTATATATACATATATATATATATATATATATGTAAGCGAGTTGATTAGGGGTTGAAGATTGGGAAGGCCATATTTGCAGGAAGTTGATGTGTATCCTTGAACAGAGTGCAGCAACAACAGCCAAAAGAGCTGGAGAACGGAAGAACGGACCACATATATGTCCTGTCTAAAACAATAACCAAACTGTATAAATATAGACGGGGGTAGTTTCGCAACAGCTAAAACCACCCACCCACCCCATAATTGAGGGTCGCATGAGTCATGCACAGAAGGCACAACATGGCGTATGCGTGTTACGAAACACACACAGTGGAAAGGGCCCAGTGGAGTTCGGGGAGGGGGAGGGGGGAGTTAGGAGCTGACAGGCGTCAGCTGTGTTTTGTTAGTGGACCACTCCCCCCGCCCCGCATAGTTTAGGGTTGCCTTCGCCGTTATTATTGGGGGTTGCCTGAAAGTCATTTCCTATCCAAGTGCAAAATTGTAAAAGGACATTAACCTCCTAGCCACAGCTAATTGCACCCTGTTGTTGCATGCACCACAACAATGATAAACAAATAAACAGTTGTGCTGCCATAGCTACATATAACATTCGAATAAAATTCCTTTGAAAACTAACGGACTTTATAATATGGAACTTTCTGAACTCCATCTAATCCAAGCTCAACTTTCCGTGACTCGAAACAGACATCGAAAAAATTGAATATTTTCCTATGAAGTGAAATTATTGTGCAAATTGGTTAGCTCAGAAATAACTAGCAAACAACGGAAGGCCACAATGTATATATATATATATATATATATATATATATATATATATAGTATCTATGTATCTAGATATAAACGTGTAGCCTCAGATACAGCAGATACAAATGACTAATCAAGAGAGGCTCTCGCAAGCCTCGAAACAAAAAAGCGAAGAAAAAAAACACAAAACGAGAAACAAACAAAAAAAAATACAGCATAACGACAAATGCCGCCGGCAATTACATCATCAACAGCAGCAATAGCAACACTGAAAGACAGAGAGAGCAAAAGAGAGAGAGAGAGAGAGAGGGAGCGGGAGAAACTGTCAAGGACAACGCCAAGCCGGCGGCGGCGGCAAAATGCTGCTGGCAGCAGAAATACAAATTGTTGAAATTGAAAAGGGTTTCGAGTTTCGAGAAATGTGAAATCAAAACAAATCAAATATAGATTTGCTATGATCCAAGCCTAGATTGTTCAGTTTATAACGGCACTCAATAATAGTCATCCAAATTGGATGAGAGCTGATTGCTGATGACTCATTCAATTTAGGTTGGTTTAACAGTTATAATTTCGATAGGCAGTCAAACTGATACCGTTAAGCGCAATTAATCGAAACCGAAATCAAAATCGATATTTTCCGATTCCTTGATAGGCAAAAATCAAGCTTAAACCAAAACCGTTAACTGACATTGTATATAGCCTTATTTGCTGGCAGATATTATTATTGACAGCCAGCTTAATTGAATTGCGTAACACACCCACTTTTGTCGCGCAGTGTATTTCATATATTTTGAATAAAAATGCATATTTTTCTTTGGGCTTCAAAACTCACCTCAAGCCGTGGCCAATTTTGCGAAACGTTTTCAAAACCATCGATCGAAATGAAGTGTTTTGAATTGTTTTGAATTGAATTTTTGTCTCAAGTGCGGTCTCTTTGCTTTGGCCAAGTGTGTGTTGGTTGGACTGATTGATTGACTGATTGATTGACTGATTGATTGATTGATTGATTGGCTAAATAGAGGCATACATAATGATCATTAGAGTTTTGGACTTAAAGTTTTGGCCATTTGCTGCATTTATGGGCCACATAACTGGCTGACAACAACAGCAAAATTCATTTCATTTGGCATTGTTAGCTGCAAATGGAAGCCATAGAAACGGTTTTCACCTCGCTCCGCTTCGCTAATGGCCTATTTATAAGCCAAGTGGGAATGCTCAAATCAACAGTGCCTCGACTAACGAATACCCTGCAAGTAATGAGCTTGGCGCTGCAAAGAGTCTACTTACGATTTAGATATATACATTTTTAGTTTTGATTCTTTTCATTTTCGATTCTTCTCTTTTTCGATTCTTTTCTTTTTCGATTCTTTTCTTTTTCGATTCTTTTCTTTTTCGATTCTTTTCCTTTTCGATTCTTTTCTTTTTCGATTCTTTTCTTTTTCGATTCTTTTCATTTTAGATTCTTCGAAAAGAGGGGGACATTTATAAATTTGATAACAAAAAAAAAAAAACAAAAAAAAAAAAAAAAAAAAAAAAAAAGTTTCTTTAGAACAACCAAACGGAAATATTAAGGCTAGGAAAGTAAACGATCACAATTGATATTTCAGTCAAAAGGAACACATAAATGGCGCCCACTGTGTCGACGCCAGTGTTGCCACCCACTGTGTCGACGCCAGAGTTGCCAGCCTCAGTGTCGACGCCAGAGTTGCCCCCCTCTGTGTCGACGCCAGACGCTTCATCGACTGCATCATCATTTGGATGATTCAAATTGTTTGCCATTTTTCTGATTGGATTTCTGACAATTCTTGTTCAATTTTCACTGCTTTTTTCTCTCTCTTCCTTTTGATCACTTTCCTTAATCGGTCACTTTAACTGGTTCCTTTTTTTTCAACTTTAAACGCGGCTTGCACAATTTGAGCGTATCTATAAGAATGAAAATAAGAATTAGAATTCGAATTGGAATTGTAATCGGAATTAGAATTCGAATTGGAATTCGAATAATTAGTTTCGAACCCTTGGCTTGATTCCCAGCAAATTGAACGCTAAACGATTGTCAGCATTTGTGTCCCCATTTTGTGTATCTGTATGTGTGTATCTATGTGTGTGTGTCTGTGTGTGTGTCTGTGTGTGTGTGTGTGTGGTGCCAACGCGTAGTGTGAACAACTAAATTTAGAATAGATGCAAAGTGTTTGTTTGCTGCATTTACGTGTCTAGTTTCGGATTTGGTTGTCAGTTTTCCCCATTTACCTTCCCCACTCCCTCTTTACATTTTCCAGCATAACAATGCATATATGTATGTATATATATATATGTGTGTATATAACTAAGTGTTATATATATATATATTTAAAAGTTTTCAGTTATTTATAATTCACATTTAGTCAGTCATGTTTTGGGGTCGCAGCGCCAACTTTCACACACTGAATGAAAAGCATCGAAAATCCCCTCGACGTAATACGCTACGCTAATGTGCCAGGGCATATTGGCTATGGCATCCAGTTTGGTATGCTTGGATTATGTGGCAAATGATGTCAACTTTGCGAGTCTTGTTTGGTTTTCGATTGCTATAATCAAAATTAGATTCATATTTCTACACAGTTCAAAAATATATAGATAAAAGGGGATATGGGATAGGAATAGGATTGTGATAGGGACAGGAAACGATTGGGAATAAAACAGGAATTGGATAGGAATAGGATTGAAATTGAATATGAACAGAATATTATGTTGCAAACGGGGCATCAAACTGGAGCCGCAAGCGGAACACTACTCAACATATATTTAATAAACAGTTAGAGCACCAACATTACTAGTGCAAACCTTATCGGAATCTTTACAATTTTTGATCAGGAATCGAAATGAAGTACTTTATTCAAATTGTCATTATTCATCTGGAATCTCGTCGGATTCCTCTTCAGCAGAGCAAAAAACATTTATTGCAAATGAATAGACAGTAAATAGGGGCTACACGATTCGGTCATGCGCCAAAGACGCCCTTTTGCAACATCTCCGGTTCCCTTTTGGAATGTTTGCGGCACGCTCGAGTGAACGAACCCCGCAGCGAACAGGCAACCAAAAGGCAATCACCAGACTCAGAGCTAGACTCAGAGAAAGAGGGGGAGAGAGAGACAGAGATGGGCAGAGAAAGAGAGAGGGAGAAAGAGAGGGGGAGATAGAGAGTGGGAGATAGAGAGTGGGTGATAGAGAGAGAGGGAGAAAGAAAGAGCTAATTGCCAGTCTCAAACTCAAGCCCATTGTTGGCCAAGATGTAGCCGCAAATATATTCAAAGCATTGCATCAAGTATTTGAATTAATGATCGCAGCTTATCACAAAAGTTATACGCATAATATTTAAGTATGTTTAATGTTTAATGTTTAATGTTTAATGATTATTTGATTTGTTGTTCGTTGGCTTTTGCTTTTTGTTTTCGTCTTCGTCTTCGTTTCTTTCATCTCTCTCTACCTATATATATATATACACATATATATACATATATATGTATTATATGGTGTACATTAACTTCGCTTTCAGTTTTTGGTGCCAGTGAAACGTTTACGAACGAACACATGAAACGCTTTTTGCTGTATTTGCTGTCAGTGCTTTTCCGCTGCATTGTTTGCCAACATCAATCTTTGTGCAACAACAAACAACAAACAAAACAACAAAAAAAGAGAGTAAAGCGGCTGTAGTCGTGAGAGCTCGACTAGGAGTTACCCTCGTATCCAGGTCTTCACCTATCCAGAACTCGTACATATTTTAGATAATCAAATTAATTTGTGCAGTTGATCAATATTGTGCGATTGGAAAGATATACTATTGAAAATATGGTTTTTATTGCAAGCGGATATTTATCGATATATATCGATATGCGCGTAACGTGACAAGAAGGGAACGGAAGTTATCGAGCGAATGTAATAACATTCACAAGAAACTATATATGATATAAGACAGTCTCTGAGATCAGCTTGTTCAGTTCAGGACAAGGCTAGATCGCATCGCTCGTTGACGCTGATCAAGAATATATATGTTTTTTCATGGTGCTGGCACAACTTCATCAATCAAGCCTAAAAAGGTATTCAGTATCTTTTGCAATTACTAAGTTTGTAAGCTGTACCTGCAGCTCAGACTGTCTCTGTATCTGTATCTGTATCTTTATCTGCAGCTGTAGCTGCATCTGTATCTTTATCTGTATCTGTAGCTGTATCTGTAGCTGTATCTTTATCTGCAGCTGTAGCTGGCGTGGCAGCGTATTAGAAAGTTGCGCATTGTATTCATTGCGAGGGCCAGGAAGAAAGTAAAACTCGAATAAAAATTAAATCAAAATAAATGTGAGCAAAAATACAAAAATGCGCACGGAAAATGACAAAAGAAAAACGCAAAAAAAACAACAATAATAACAAATAAAAATGCAAAAGAAAAAGAAAAAGAAGAGGAGAAAAAAGTGAAGAAATGCTTGCGTTGGCCTCTGAGTATTCATCATCATCACGAGCTGCTGATTGATAATGATGATGTTGCAGTGCTGACTGATACACCAGTTGGACACAAATTGATTGCGTTATCTAAGTACCGCAATTAAAATTCATTAAAATATTTACGCATGGGGCATGCTTCTTCCTTTGTTTGTCTTTTCCCGTCTTTTCCCCGTTTTGAGGCATGAGCTCATTTCGTGGGCGTTGCTCGCTAGAAACTCAAATTGAAATTGAAATTGAGCTGCTAATTGTCGCTCAGCTAAAAGACAGACACACACACACACACAGGCAGACAGATAGTTGGACAGAGAGAGAGAGAGAGAGGAGCTCTCGTCATATCGGTCAGGGTTAGACCCCAAACCAAATAAGCCAGATAATGCAGCCAGCAGCATGTGGCAAGAGTTCAGGGTTCATTCAATTGCTACTTGTCGTTGTTCTTCTTATTATTGTTGCTGTTGTTGTTATAGTTGTGGTTGTTGTTGTTGTTGTTGTTGCGTTGATTTGAACGATGGCGATAAGTGCCCCATTGCCATATAGCCATAGCCGCACAACGATAGCGATGCGTCAAGAATGTCTTAATTGTGGCGCTGATGGAAATAACAATTTGAAAAGTGTGCCGAAAGAATGAGCGAGAGAGAGAGAGAGAGAGAGAGAGAGAGAGAGAGAGAGAGAGAGAGAGAGAGGGAAGAGAGATATATCATGTAATCAATAATATCAATTGCAAAAACCATCATCATTAACCGATTGAAATTCAGTAGCGAAACTGATCGAATCACTATATCCATTAGCTGTTCTAGCAATCATCGTTCGTAAGTTAAGTCTTAACTGTTTATCTTAGCCAAACTCACCAGTTATATTTGAATCCTCGTTTCTTAATTTTCTCAAAACTTTTTTGGATTGCTGAAAACACAACTGTGAACACAACAGAACAGATTGACTTTGATCCCTAAGGTTTCTATATATATGCCCGTTTCTGATTCGATTTTCATTTTCGAAATTCATATTCATAAACTCAATTTGATCAATGTGACTAATCGATGATTCAAGTCTGCGAAAAATTGTTGCCATGTCAAATATGTTTTTGCCTCGGCATAATCTATTAAATGGGGTGCGGCATCAATAATATATAATACATAATATATAATAGTAAATAAATAAATAAATCATTTATTAACTGGATTAAATCAAAGACAACATTTTGATGGATGATGAAAATAAGTTGAAAACTGGCTAAGAACTAATTGCCAAAGTTGGTTGCTTCAAGTGCATGCAGAATGCTGAACGACGCTCCAAATGCTTGGCCCACACAGCACATGTATATATATATATATATATATATATATATAAAGACCTACATCGAAATGATATTGGCGGCCTCGACACATGCCACAGAATAACCCCATTTCCCCCAATTGCCATGCACCATTTACGTATATGCATATATTGTAGATATGTGTGTACATATGCACATATGTGCAGGTGTGTGTGTGTGTGTGTAGGTGTGTGGGTGTGTTTGTCGACACATGTATAGATTAATCTACCTGACGCATTTCCCTCGAGTGTCGCAAACGCTTTGTGCGCTTCGCTTATTTCGCACATTTTTCATCTTTGGCCTTTGCTTTTGCTGTTGATTTTTATATACCCTGTACTAATGCAGCACATTGAGCATTTCGTTTCCTTTCCCATTACTTCTTTCAATGAGACATTAAGTTTTGTTTTCAGTTTAGTTTTTGCTTATACCCTGCACTCTGTACAAATGTCCAAATTGTTTACCTTTTACAGGGTATTTCATAATCGCAATTGCCTCACGTGTGTGCATGCGTTGTTGTCTTTTACTTTATTCACTCGGCTATTTATATACTCTAGCTGAGGGGATCATCGCCTGCCCGTAGAAAGTGTAACCATTTCCCCAAATATATATAATTGATGCTCCCATATGCCAAACATATATAGCTATCCATATAAAATCGAGATACTTCGATCGGCTGGATTTGTATGGCAACAGATGGACTTCGCTCTGTAAGGGTATGCAATATTTTAGCATAGAATCGAGCTGTTGTTTCTGGTTTTTTTTTTATTTTTTTTTAGTTTTTTATTATTATTTTTGTTGCAGGAAAATTTATTTTCGTGATTTGTATTCACACATGGCAAATGGCGGCAAAATCCGACAGAAATACAAATCGAAAGCAAAAAAAAAAAAAACTACAACCGACACAAGACATAATTCGTTTCCAGCGAAACGAAACAGCAACAACAACAACGACAACAACAACAACAACAACAGCAACAAAAGCAATAACAATTAATAAAAATTAAATGAAACACAAGCAAATACCACAAATTCCTCAGGCGAACGTCATTAAATATGCCTGCAGCGGACGGAAGTGCAAATGGATCTATTCGTTACCAGATGGATGCAAGTGTTGTACACAAAAAAGAGGGAACCAGAAAGTAAAACGGAGACTACTCTTTAAGTGGTTACAACTTGAGACAGTGGCAGAGTTGTGATCTGCACTCGTTGCGAGTTTAAAGTTACTCGTTGCAACTACTCTTTACTCTTTACAAACACTGGTTAAGAGTTACTCGTTGCAACTACTCGTTTAGAGTTATTGCAATTAAACTTGAGAGAGCTAAAAGTTACTCTTTACAAACACTGGTTAAGAGTTACTCGTTGCAACTACTCGTTTAGAGTTATTGCAATTACCCATTAAGGTGATTGCATACTACAAAAAAAGCTACTCACTAATAGTTACTCGTCAAGAGTTAGTCGTTAAGAGTGTGTTTGTTAAAAGTTACTCGCTACAACTAGTAGTTAACAGTAACTCGTTAGAACGGCTAATATTAAGTGCTACTCATTTGGGTTAGTTTTACTCGATATAAGTTACTTTTTGACTCGACTCGTTCAGAGTTATTCTTGACGATAATTCGTTAAGGGTGATTCCTTAGAATTGTATGTTAAGAGTTCGTAGTTAGAGTTATAACTACAAATTAAAAGCTACTCGTTACTACTACTCGTTTCTTGTTAAAAGCTAGTAGCTAAGAGTTTTTTAATGACATTTTCACGTTACAATTACTAGTTAAGACTTGCTCGTTACAACTACTTGTTAAGAGCCACTCGCTGCAGCTACTCGTTAAGTTATATATTATAACCTACAACTCGATAACTCGCTGCGATATTCTCATTGCAAAGAACTTGTTGCCAGAAGACAGTGGCCACAATTTAGGCAATATTTAGAGCGCAGCAATCTGTGGCAAAAGTGCGAATTCCTTATAATTATCAACAACGAGAGCAACATCAACAACAGGCATTATCAGTTGAGATTGTGCTGCAAAATCGCTCAAGTGTGAAATGCTCATCATCAGCAACAAAAAACAACAACAACAACAACAGCAACAAGAGCAACAACAACAATAAATCGACACCAGTCAATTACTCAAATGTAGAGCGTGAATAATTATTAGAAGACAAAAACAACAAACAACAATGAACAGCGACAACAGCCACAAAAATACACACATAAACAACAACAGCAACACCAGCAACAACAGCAACATCAGCAACAACAGCAACAATAACAACAACAGCAACAATAACAAACAAAAGCTGGCAATTAAATGATTGGCATTGATCGTGAAATTTGATAGCAATTGTTTGCCACATTGCAACAAATTAGCATACTCGCAGACAAACTGTCTGACTGACACACAATGCCGCACTCTGCTGAACTGGGAAACTCGGGGGGAAAACTGGGAAACTGCGAAATGGGGAAATGGGGGAAAAGGGGGAAACGGGGAAGCTGGGAAACTGAGCAACTCTGGGCAACATGCCAATCCAATTGCAATTTGAGACACTCATCGTCGCCAGTTGTTCCGATACCCTGCGAAAAGACATGTTTATTTCGAGTAAATGCTTGAAATAAGTCGAATGCTATATGTTCAGATGATATCCAGATTGAGTTAAGAACTTAAACAACCAACTTCTTGAGTCAAGAAATGAGAACCGATAAAGAAATACAATCGTATTGAAACTGGTTTGTCAAACCTGAATCGAAATTCAACATTTGTGATGCGAACCAGTATTAATGGTACATTTAGTTCCATAACACATCAAATGTGGAACCAGTTCATAACCCCTAACGGAACCGAAATCGAAATCAGCTTACCGTCTTGACTTATCCCAAAAATATTACAATCAAAAAAAAAAAGAAAACCTTTTCTTTATCAGTTTTGAAGTTAGATGGTCTCTGGCACATATGAATTGCAACACATTTACAGGGTATCTGGCAGCTAAGCAAACTGAGCTGAACGAACTTCTTCTGCATTCAGCCGCAATCTTAATTGCATCTAATTTGGATGGAGGTCTCCCAATGAGACATTTTATTTGGCTTGCAAAGCAGAGCAACCAAGCAGAGCCAACCAATGTGCACAACACTCACGACTACCCCTACTACTTGGGGGGTAGCAGTAAGGGTAGTCTACCCAGCACCCCTTTGCCCTGTTCTATTCATATTCATCGTTATCAGCTGCTTACTTGGCCTGGCCTCCTTGTGAACTGAGCGCGGCAGTCAACAGTCGACGAGGCACTTGCCAGTTTATTGTGCCACTTTTGGCTGCTTCTTTTCATCTACTTCTTCTTCTTCTTTTGCTTCTTTTCCTTCTTCTGCCTGTTTCTTGCTGCTGTTGCCTTTTATTATTTTGTTGTTGAGCCCGTTTCACATTGGTATTTTTGTTGCCGACTGTGGGCGCAATATGAAACATTTGCTCATCTGCAATTAACAGCCAACAAATTCTTTTCCATCTTATGCTACATTCTGACCCATTCCATAAGAGAGAGAGATAGCAATAGAAATGTAGCTACCGCTACGAACTTTAGCAGAGCCAATAGCAGAATACTGAAATGAATGCTCTTTCGCTCTGCAATAGCAAATTTCCATTAAGCTCTCTGGCCTTTTAGCAATAGCAGTAGGAGCAAGAGCGGAGCAAGAGCAAACAAATTGTCACTATGCTCTCTGTACAATTAGCAATAGCAGTAGGAGCAAGAGCGTAGCAGGTGAGGAGCAAGTGGAAACAAATTGTCACTATGCTCTCTGTACTTTTAGCAATAGCAGAAGGAGCAAGAGCGGAGCAAGAGCAAACAAATTGTCACTATGCTCTCTGTACAATTAACACTAGCAGAAGGAGCAAGAGCGTAGCAGGTGAGGAGCAAGTGGAAACAAGTTGTCATTATGCTCTCTGTACAATTAGCAATAGCAGAAGGAGCAAGAGCGTAGCAGGAGCGGAGCAATTGCGTAGCAGCTACTGTGCTACTGTGCTACTGCTATAGTAATCCCATTTTATTTTTCTGTTTTTTTCTTTTTTGCTCTGCTATTTCTCTGATAAAGTTCCGAGCTGTAGCAATGGCTACAAGCGAAAAACTACAAAGGAGCATAGCATTTGCAGGCACTGTAAAGCGAACACATTTCATGTTAATATTTTATTGAGTAATCCCTGAGCTGTGTTTCTAAACAAGATAATATTTGGTGGCTTGTCTCTATTTGGTTTTTGTACTCTTGTTTTGCAGAATGTGGTGGACCATAACTGGTAACTTTGGCAACATTCTGCCCATAGACTGGTCCAAGTCGTACACTCGCCAGATGCACATGCCGACTTTGAATCTGGGCCAGAATCGTACAAAGCAGCGCAACCAGCAGCAGCAGCAGCAACAACAACAACAACAGCAACAACCACAACACAACCAACAACAACAACAGCAAAATGCACAAACACCTGTGGATGAGTTCAATGATTTGGCCAGCGAGGATGAGGCTGTGGCAAATGATCTGGATATGCACGCATTGATATTGAATGGCCTCAATGGGGATGTCGACGAGCCAATTAAGTCTGTCGAGGAGGTGATCAAGGAGATCGATGACATCATGGATGAGGCGGACAGTCCATTGGATGAGCCCGATCACTGCGATTCCGAGGTGATTGAGAAGGCACGCGAAGTGCTCGGTGCACCCCTCTATGCAGAGAGTAAGTGGCTATAATCTATAATCTATAAACTGGAATCTATAATCCAACTATTCCATCATTCTGTTTAGAGCTGCAATACTTGAGCAGCACACAGCTGAATGAGCTGTATATGGAGATGGAGATGCTCATCCAGGAGCTGAGCGAGACGCTGATCAATGAGCTGGCGCTGCGCGACGAGCTTGAGTACGAGAAGGAGCTGAAGAACTCCTTCATATCCCTGCTGCTGGCAGTTCAGAACAAGCGTCGACAATATCATGTCGAGAAGAAGCGAGGCAAATTCCAAGGTGCACAATTCGATCTATATATATATATGGATATATATATATATAATAATTATATTTATATGTATTAATGTATACGTTTCTTGCACTTCACAGGACCAGATCCGAAATACTTGACCACAGTCATACCGTATCACCTGGAGAATGGCACGCCCAACAATCAGTCGCTGCAGGTGTTGATTAAAAGTAAGTTCTAACAGGATGAAAAATCGAACAAATGTTGCAAAATTGATGCTGCATGGAGAAGTGTTGCTGTATAGATGACAATGTAGAGTTTTAGTCCTGATGGACTTGAACGTTGAATATCCTTTGCTCAAAAACCAGCTCAAACACGCCTCAGGAACAAACTGCCTTTCTTGAACATATAGTTTTCGGATGGTTAGGATTGTTTTGCTGTTGGAAAACGCATAATGAAGCGTAACTAAAATTATTGAAAATTCGATTTAAGTGTATTAAATATGGCTACAATATTTGCTCACATTCAACTTATTTGCTTGCAGTACTCAAGGCTATTAATGAGGACAGTCCGACGGTGCCGACGCTGCTCACCGATTACATACTGAAGGTCCTGTGTCCCACATAAATGCCAGGCTGCAACATCTAAAGCAACAACAGCAACTGCAGCTGCAACATCTAAAGCAACAACAGCAACTGCAGCTGCAACAGCAACAGCAACTGCAACAGCAACAGCAACAGCAACAATATATGCTCTATCTCTGTAACTGTGCTTATACGATACATATACAATACATATATATACATACATATATATATATATATATATATATATATATATATACATCTGTGTGTGTGTGTCTATGATTAAATGTTTAGTTTTATATTCCCTATGTATGAACTATTCGATATGAGAGCTAAGCTAACACACTAATGCTAAGCTATATCCAAGCTATAGGTCCGATATCTTCACATAGCAAGAGATAGAGCTGCGAGCAAATGAATATTTAAGCAACTTAAGCAACTAAATACTCGAAAATGAAAACAAAACAAACAAAAATCAATATTAAAACACTCGAAAAACCAAAAAAGAAAAATGATAAATGAAAATGAAAAATGAAAATGAAAAATGATAAATGAAAAAGGAAAGAAATTAGCCGATTAGTAATTGTCGCATAGTCCAAAGTGTTGTTTATAAAAATCGCTAAAAAATCTACAAGCTTCAACAAAACAAATAAATCGACATCATATGCATATTGTAATGCCATACAATACATATATATATATCTTCTATATATATATATATATCTGCTATATATCATTTTTCTTTGTGTTGTGTTCTTGGCTGCTTTCAACTGCAAATCCAAATCGCGATTTGGATTAGTGTCCAGCATAATTAAATATCGCAAATAAAGCTAAATATATATCGTCAGACATTGTAAGTAAAACAACAAAAAAATATATAAAAAATGCAAAAAAAAATATTGATTGTAAGTTAAGCAACAGTTGTTAACAATATAACTGTACAAAAAAAGAAGGAAACAAAATCTGTCAACTGCTTTTTGGCGCTTTGCTCGACTTTTGGCTTCAAGATGTGCTCCCAACGAGTTTGCATTTTGCTATATAATAATCTCAACTCAGCATCAGGTTTATTATTTTATATACATGTATATTATCATTATGATTATCGTCTAATTATTATTATTACACATATGTATATTCAATATCTAACTGTAAATTGTGCAATCGTTTCATTGTTTTCCAACTGTTGCAATTTTTTTTTTGATTATTTGCACTCTACTTTAAGTTAATCGTAAATATATTTAATAATATTATTTACATATATATATTCACTCCTTGTTTGCTCGAGACATCTGTGTTTTCGTGGCCATTATATATATATATATATAATTATGATTTCATTTTCATAATGTAATTTTGATTTGAAATTGAGTTTTTATGTATTTATTTTTTGGCTTTTGTTTGTGCATGCAAAACGCTGTGTTATTTACTTTTTACCAATAAATGCATCACTTCAAATAAAACTGTAAACAAGCAACTAAAATATATAAATATATACATATATATACATATATATATATATATATATAAAATACAAATCAAATAAAAACACAACAAAAAATAGTTTACAATTGAGGCAGACGCACAGTGCTTTTATTTAATAAATAAACACATAAATAAATCAATAAATACATATATGTATATACATATATACATATATATATATATATATATATATACATAACAGCAACTATAACATTTCAATATCATGTTTCACATCTCAAAGCAAATCACAAATCACTTTCAACTTGCAACATTTAACAAATTTTGTTGGCTTCGGTTTAACCGAGGCTTGCATACATATAGAACGACGCTGATCAACTTTTTTGGACGATTTAACAAATATATATTTAATACAAATCTTAGGTACCTTTCAATAAACAAATAAACAATATTCATTCAAAAATAATAATCATCAAAAATCGATCTAAGCTTTGATAAACAAAAGACATACAAATAACTGCATAAATATTTGATTCATACTCTATATATAAAGATCTATATATATATATATATATATATATGACGCGCTTTATAGTCAAATATAATAAATATAATGCAAAATTCCAAAATGGTAAAATCTTTTTTTTTTTTTTAACTAAACTCGCAAATCAAATTAATTGATATGTCCATGTTAAAATCGAAAGTATTGAAATTATATATATATTTAATAAATTAGTAAAAAAATAAACAAAAGTAAAACCAAACGCCCCCCCCCCCCCCCTCCCCGTAAGGAACACGTATACATATATAGATACATAAATATATATATGTATACATGCAAATGCAATGCTCGATATATATACAAAAAGGGAAAAACTTTTAAATTGCTTAAATAAAAAATAAAAATTACAAAAGCCAACAAAAAAAAAACAATGCCGAGTTTCGTTTATTCCAGTTGGACTCCAATTGGAGTAGGAGTACACATATCGAGGACATTTTTTTTGCAGCGACCGTTACAACAATTATTATCGACCAGCCACCGCATGTTGAAAGAATGCTCAGCTGAAATAATCAGAGGAGTCCGTACTCTGTATGGAAGAGTGCCAAATGTATGGTATACAATAATATTAATATTTTTAATTTGAAACACAAAAATTGTATTGTTTGTGTCACATTGTCTGCTTCGGTTTGGCCAGTGTGTACACACGTCTTTTGCATATTGCGTGCGAATGTCGTGCCGATGCTAACATCGATAGCTGTGTGATTGGTATCGATAGCAGTCGTGCTCGATCGCTCCCATCACTACGACAACTAGCCTTGCCTATCCATAGTTTTTTTTTTTTTTTGTATCCTAAACAGTAAAAATAAGTTTAAACAAAAGCATACACACATATAATTAATTTTTTTTTCGTTCAGTGTTACATTTATTTATTATTTTAGTGCGCGTTTAATAAGAACATGTCATCGCGAAGGTAATTCTAATAGGAAAAACGACAATGTACACACACATGCACGCACACTGCCAACACACATATGTACCAACATACACACACACATACATACACACGCACATACCTATGCACGCTCGCACACATAGATACAACTCTGGGCCTATTTACATATGTATAAGTATATACAAAAATCAAAAAAAAACGAAACGAAAAATTAAACATTGAGATAAAAAGTGCAACAAAGTGTTGAAAAGCAAATTGCTCCCGGTCCCACAGCAGCAGCAGCAACGACAGTTCCCCCCGCACCCTACCCCTCACCATCATAAACCATTCAATGTATTATTGCTTGTGCTACGAACTACAGCTGTTATTGCTGCTGCTAATGTGGATTCTGTCACGGCAAGGCCTTGGTCGCGGGGGGGCGGGGGACTAAAAGCTTGGGTTTTGGGTATCTGGTAGAGTGAGGGGTGTGGGGGAGGAGGGTGTCCGATGCGTTGTTCGTTGCTCTGTGCGCTTCGTGCGGGTTTACCTTACATACATATTATCTACATACATTTACATGTACATTTACGTATATATACGTACGTATGTATGTGTGAATTGTATTAGAGATGCGCTCAAGGTGCCAGCGATTATCCATTCCGCAGCACGACGATCATCGCGCAGCCAGAAATTTCAATGATCACTGCAAAAAAAAAAATGTATTCGCAAATTTTTACATCTGTTTGTTGTGTATTTAAAAAAAAAAAGACATTGCAAATTGAGGTTGAATTCAGCTAATATTCGTCTCACGATATTTGCGTGAAGTTCGCTTGTAAATGTTTTACAAATTTGTCTTGATATGCTAACTACTATAATCATTGCTCAGAGTGATTTTATTAGTTTTCTCATTTTTGTTTTGTTTTATTTAGTGCGCACACAAAATACACGACACGCGGCGAGCCCAACTTTAGCAATACTATATCTGCACACTCACACACACACACACACAATCACGCACATACACTCGCACACGCTACACCCTCTACGCACACATACACTCGCACTTGTACATATTTATATATATGTGTGTGTATATTATGTATGTATGTGTATATCTGTTTATTTGCAGATGGTTCCACCCAACGATATCGGGCATCGAAGCTGAAAAATTGCTACAGGAACAAGGCTATGACGGTTCATATTTGGCGCGCCTCTCATCATCAAATCCCGGTGCATTCACCCTTTCCGTG
Organism: Drosophila neutralis; assembly: GCA_035044385.1. Classification (NCBI taxonomy): domain Eukaryota; kingdom Metazoa; phylum Arthropoda; class Insecta; order Diptera; family Drosophilidae; genus Drosophila; species Drosophila neutralis. The sequence continues at coordinate 106,731 of JAWNME010000391.1, read as the reverse complement.
CGCCGCGGCAACGAGGTCACCCACATTAAAATCCAAAACAATGGCGATTTCTTCGATCTTTATGGCGGTAAGCAGAACAATCTCTAACATTGTCCATTATGTTATGATAACAGTGGCACTTTAACATCGCTTGCAGGTGAGAAGTTCGCAACGTTGCCGGAACTGGTTCAGTACTACAGTGAGAACGGGGAGCTGAAGGAGAAGAATGGCCAGGCCATTGAGCTGAAACAGGCGCTCATTTGTGCCGAGCCCACAACGGAAAGGTGAGTCCACTAACACTAACACTAACACTGTGCGAGTAACAGTGACAGCTGCTCTGCACCTCTGTTATCTTTTGTTATCACTGCCATATCGGTTCCATATTCCATTTGAATATATATTCATTTATATTTGATACATTTTAAGCAGAGTACATAGACATAAACTTATTATTATTATAATGATTCCCATTCTCGTATCTGTGAATGTTCACTAAAATATGCAATTGATGCTCTGACTTTGACTAAAACTAATCGGTCTTCATCTATGACGTATGTTGCACATCTTCTGCTAGAAAACATCTGGGCATTTTTTTTTTTTATTTTTTTTTTTTGCATTTGTCGCTCGGCTTGCAACAGCTGCTAATGTTGTCTTATCAATATACACTCGCAGTCGCAGTCGCATCCGTCGCCATGCTGTCTACATACAATACATACCACCATACACCATATGCACACACACACACACACACACACACACACATGTATACATGCGTGCTCATTAGATTGGCATGTGTGTGTGCCTGTGTGCGTTCTATGCATATCTATGCTTTTGCACGCTAATGATTTATTGACCTATTTGAAAATACACTTTTCGTGCTCAAGTGTTTACATATTTTGGGTTGGAGTCATTTCACACACACACATGCATACATACGCCGAAACATATGTTATGTTATGTTATCTGTATGTTATCTTCGCAGCTCATCTTTTTGATTCGATTGCAACTCGATTTGTACCATAGAAATATGAATCATTTGTTGGCCAAGATTAATTTTACAGCTAATATTCAATGAAGATTTCAACTTTGGTTTGCCGATAGAACTTTCGCAACTTTTGCTCTCTTCTACAATCATCTAAAAAGCAAATAAAGCAAAAAGCAAATAAAATCAAAGATATGAACAATTCAACTACTATATATACGACATTTACCATGAATTAAATGATTTAACATAAGCAAATTTGGAATACGATTTCCTCAATCATCGAAAAATGTGTTCAATATTTATGGGTTAATTACAAATGTTTTATAGTCAATAAGCAAACAGAAAAGCCAACTATAAACACAAGACATTTAATTGATGTTCGACATGCGTTTCAAAATAAATAAGCACGTGGCCAATTGTCGTCGCACATTACGCAGATAAATAAACACAAATAAACAAACAAACAAACAGCAAAAACTATCGACGATCTAGGGTGAGCGAGAGCGAGAGAGAGACAAAAGATAAAAGCTAAACGACATGCTGTCTGCTGCGTTAACAGCGCGTTAACATGGCTGAAGAAATGCGTGCGCTGTTAAGCTGCTTGAAAGATAACAGACACACACAGCTGGACATTAAATTAGGTGCAGAGGCAAAATTGAATGAATTTGCTCGAAATTAAATCATTTTAAATCGTGTCAAAAATGCAATGTATTAATTTGCTAAAAAATTGATGAAAATTACAAGTCTATGATGACGTACAGTCTTGTTTGGCACATTTCTTTGTGAAAATTCCATATTGAGCTGGACAGGAACGGTCTCTGCAATTCCTTAGAAATCTCTTAGCTCTTAAGTCAGCAAAAAAAGACTTTAAAGGGCAGTGAGGAAGAAAACTTTATGAGCAATCGCTTATCGCAAGATATGGTCTGCTCTTAATCGCATGGGATATAGTTGCATATATATTCTTGAACAGGATAAGCAACGTGTATGTCAGAGACTATAAGAGCCAAAAACTATTTTGAATATAGGTTCTCGAATACCTCACGCAGATCAACTTTGCTTCAATTTTATTTTGTTATAGGTAAAGGATTTCAATTGATGTATAATATACATTGACATATATATCGGATGAGAAATATCCAGTCGAAAAAAAGTTTCTCTGATTGATGTGAGAAAGGGATTGCAAGCCGGTGAATTCCTGCTTACATTTGAGTGTGCAATATATATATATATATATATATATATATCAGCTGAGTGCAGGGTATATCGAAGCGAGCTCACTCCTCGACTACAGCATTCTTACTGACTTCTTTCTTTATTGTGCTTGAATCCAATTTATTGTGAATAATTTAACGCATTAAAATTTATTAATAAATTAAATGTGTATGTGTGTATGTGTGTATGTACACCCACTAGTTATTGCCCATAAATGCATTGCATTGTTGTTGTTGTTGTTGCTGCTGCTGCTGCTGCCATTTTTCTTGCTCATTTGCAACCCACACAAAGTATATTTATTTATATAGATTTTTATTTATTATTTATTTTTTTATTATTTATGGTTTATTAACATTTTTTGTTGTGCGACTGTCAAACATTTCATTACAATTGGCTCTTTCATGCAATTAGCAAAGCGTGCTCGCTCTTTCCCACACACGCACACACACATACAATCCCCCTCTCTCTCTCTCTCTCTCTCTCTGCTTTTTGCTCATTGTTCTGCGCTTTCAATTTGTCGTTGTTGTTGTTGTTTTTGTAGTTGCGTTTTCCGCATCCTAACGGTCAGCCACCTTTTGTGCCACTCCCACCAACTCTGACTTTGACCGCCTCTCTCTCTCTCTGTCTGCCCCTCTCTCTTCTTATTTCACTGTCTCTTTGCTGGCTAACTTTGTTTCGGGATGCACTTAAAAATACACCCAAATCCAAAATTAACTGTGTTAAGTGTGCGCATTACTCTCTTGCTAACTGTCCCTCTCTCTCTCTCTCGCTCTCTCTCACTCTCTTTCGCTTTAATTTTGGTAACCCCTGTGCTTTTATTCACACACACCCAGTCCCCAGATCAGTCCAGTGACGTTCTGTGGGTCGAATTATCGGATCCGTTTTGTTCTCGATTGCGGTTTATTTTTATTCCGTTAATTATAATTCCAGCGTGCGCACTTGCAGCTTATTCACGTATGCTTATGTAATTTCATCAAATTTTATTGTGATTTTGATTGGTCCCCCCCCCCACACTCTTGTCAGTTTCTGACGTGCGAATTTTGTATTACGCTCAAATTAGAAGTTGAACGTCAGCTTTCAGCTCTGCTTTCAGTTCGCAGTTCGCAGTTCCTTGGAAGACAGCCCGTATATATATATGTATATATTAGTTGTTTTTGAGCTCTTGATTCGTTATATCTGTACATAAATTGCGCTCTTTGCGTAATGGTTGACTCGTGTTCACACACGTTGCTCTTACAAAACCCAACTCATTTCATTTACACTTTCATAACTAATATCTGAATACTATACTATACAAAAAATGTGATATACACATCGCAATTAAAATGCCTAGCAATTATATAAATTGAAACAACAATGTCAGTTCAGATAGCTCGACTAGCAGTCACCCTGCCTTCAATTTTGGATCGGAATTCAAATTTTCCTAATATCTCCTAAGTTAATGTTAAACTTATATAACCTGGATAAGCCTATGGTATGCGAATACGAATCTTCTGATATATGTATATATATATACATACATATTCCCCATATATATATATATAGATATAGATATATATCTGCTTCCTGATGTCTGTTCATTCCTCCTCGTTTGCCCATTTTAAATGGCTTTTAAGTTGTATATTTTTGCATTTTCTTTGCTAAATTGCTAAATGGTCCTTGAAGACACGCTCCGCTCGCCTGCCCCTCCCCTTGCCCCGCCGCTTGCCACAGGCTTTGTTCAACCTTTGAGCGAACTGAACTCCATTTGTAATTAATTATTATGCGTCGCATTTTAATAGTTGCAATTAAAAGCGATAAATGTGAATTGTCAATTGTTGATTGCATTACTTTCTTCTTCTCCAGCCTGTCGCCTCTATGTACATATGCATATACATATATATATGTGTGTATATATATAGTAGAATTTTGAACTACTTGAATCACTTGAGCCGATCACAGATCTAACGAATAATCAATTAAGCTTTCAACTTGTTGTTTTGCGTGACGTTGGATAATGGGCCGCGTACAGTGAACACCTGTAATCCCTACCCCTATCCCTCTACCCACCCCCTTCCCAGCCCTCCCACGACTATTTACAGTACGCCTTCGTTGGGAAGTGCTTGAATTGTTAAATGTTTTCAATTTTTTGTCATTAAGACAAGCCTACAAATGCTTTATAAATTATGCCGTGCACGTTGACAGCTTCTCTAAAGCCGCAGCCGTAATCGTGACTGCATACACTTAAAGAAATGATGCCCTTTATACTTGCAATTCGCCATACTTCACATTTGTTTGTCTGTTCTCATTTCTAAACCTGAATATTTTAAGATCAATCTTTTCAATTCCAATTCGATGCTACTAAAACCAAAAAAAAAAAGAAGGAATTTTAAAATAAATAAAATAAAATTACAGTGTATGGCAGAAGTAATGCCTTTGCCATTACTCTTCTGAACAGTTACTACTTCCATCAAAATTAATTGTGTTCCGGAACTAGTTGGAGTTACAAGTTATAAACAAAAGTTGTGTTTTTTTTTTGTGTAACATAAGCCTTAATTTCAGATAAGAGTGTAGATTTTTTTGGCAAGTGTAGCTACTTTGGCATGTGTGTCCGCCTGTTTGGTATCTGTTTATGGGAATCTGTATCTGTAGCTGCGACATTAATTGCTCATATACTATATAATTGGATTGTTGGTGCGTGTCATCAGTCACATACACCACACACACCACGCACACCACACACACATCACATACACCACACACACCACGCACACACCACACACACATCACACACACACCACACCCGGCATAGCACTCTGACATCCTGATCAGGCAGCATTGGAATTTTATCATCGATATTTATTTGGCCCATTTAACTGGCCGCAAGACGATAATATTCAACAGCAACTGTTGATCAAACTTTGATCACCTGATCAGACTGTTTGATCTACTGAAATGTTGTTGTTGTTTTTGTTATTCTCATTCTCATTCCTGAAAGTAGTTCCCCGCCCCAAAGTCAGTCTTCGCTTATGCAAGCAAAAGTGAATAAATGCTCTGTTTTGCTCTGATCCGATCTCGGATCTATCATGACTGACATGACTGATTAACTGCTGGTTGTGTAACATGACATTTGTGTTTATTTTGTCATTTTTGAAATGACCTTCCACCTGGAGTGCCGAACATGTGATCCAAGTACAGAGTATTATGTGAATCTTAACTCTGAAATTGGAAATAACACCAAGTTTAAGGAAATTAATCGCAGTTGAAGTGATTGACAAATGTAAATGGCAGTTAACTAATGCTGTTATCGATAACAAAATGATTTGAACAATCAGCTGTGCTTCCCCGCTCAGTGTTAAATGCGAAATCGAATGCGTGCCCACGATACTTGCACAGTTAGATGCTTGCCTACACATGAGTCTTCTGCATATATCTACATACATCTATATATATCCATATCTATATATATCCATATATATATATATCCATATATATATATATATGTACAGATATGTATGTATATATAGAGACGTGTATAAATTGTATCCTAAATGGCTCGCCGACACGATTAAAAGTGCTCGGCACGAACGTGCAGCTAACCGCAAAATGGACAAAGACGGACTATCGGACAGTCGGACAGTCGGACGGACGGACGGGGGTTTCGGTTAGAGGGGAGGGTTTAGCGGTAGACTCAACCATGTCTAGCATGATTATTGATTCAGGTAAATCCCTCGACACGAACTCGAAACGGAAAAACGTGCACGATCATTATGGCGAAAGGTTGTCCTTCACACATAATACATACACTCATATATATATATATATATATATATATATTTATATATATACCGATTTGCAATGCCAACACGGAAGTAAGTGAGCAAGAGAAAGTCACTTACTTTTCAATCGCTACTAACTAGAATCAGCATTTTGACCTGGTTTACATTCACTTTGTCAGCCATTTTGCCATTTTGCCATTTGTGCACGTACAAGCCAACAAAAATCGGAATATTTATCTAACGTTCTGTCATCAATAACACCAATTTCACGGATTAAGGCCCATAATTCAAAATGATGTAACGAGCGACATCGCTTGAAATGAGGCTGCTAAATTATACTCTCAGAGAAAAACGTGTCAGCCGAAAGCTAAAGCTTCGATTTACTCTATGTGACCAGCAAAAGGCCAAGGTCAAAACTCATACTTGCAAAATATTTGATCAACTTGTAGCTTTGCTTTGTTGAGTGTAGATTGATCTCGTTTCAATTATAGTATTTGAAATTAAACTAAATCAGCGTCAGATAAATCACAGCTTGAAGTGCGATTTTTGCATCTGTTTGTTCCAGTCAAGTTAATCCATTTTCAAATGAAAGTCAAACTCATTTTGAGTACTATAACCTTAACTTATTTGAACTGGGGGCGGAGAGACCCATGATGGGCCCTGAACCGTATTATGGTGTAGGAAAACACACAATACGGCTATATATCAGGGATGAAGAAAAACTGAGAGAGACACCAGGACTCCGACAAGCCAGAAGATGCAGCATCCTAGGGCAGCATATCATGAGGCCCAAGGATATAGAAACCCTCAACCCAACAAAGATTCTAGCATTCGTGCAGGAGTTGGGATTGATGGAAGAGCTGTAGGCTCAGTAAGGGGGCACAATAGACCTTATAGGTCGCAGTGCTAACTATCCCCAATTATAATAATAATAATAACTTATCTGAACTTATTTCGAAAATAAAACCGCTTCACTTCGAACAAAAATCAAGCTGATTTTTCGAAATTCACCCAGGATAACTCGATCTTATTATATAGAAAGTATATTACTATAAGTCAGAGATTATTTTTGCGAGTGTTGTAATGAGTATTTATTGCCAGATCTTTATACGACTCCGTTTCAATATTTATATTGAAAAGTTCTATAAATGCATTGACCTTCGCTTGCCACAAAATATTGTTGCTAACCATAAAAACAAACATCGAGTTTTATTGATAATGATGTGTATAAAGCTGCGCGAACGCATTTGGGCACGACGGACGACAACAACAATAGCAACAATGGCAACAATAGCAACAATAGTAATGTGAGCCGCACACAAAATATAAACATAATTTATTGTTTAATAACATTTTCGAGTTGCGTGCGCAAATGGAGGCATTCAATATGCGAGGCGCGAAGCTATGCGACGCATTCGGTTTGCCAAATCCCAGACCCCGATCCCCAGATCCCCAGATCCACAAATCCCAATGTACGACTTATCACACATACACTGAGCGAAAAACTGCTGAAAGCACACATATATTCTTCATTCAAAGATTTTGATTACGGTATTTGTAAAGTGTAAAGTGTTTCCGCTGAAAGTTAGCAATTAGTTCTCAACTCTTGTGGCTCTATATATATATATTTAAGTATATATATATAAATCATATATATATATATATATATATTGCGGTTCCGATTCCGGTTCCGGTTTCATAACCTGATCGAAAGTAAATCGAGTAGCAAAAATTGGAAATCAAGAATATATATTCTTAAAAACAGTCTCGCCTATTCAAGGATATTCTTAAATCTTGCCAAGAATAAATCATATTCTTAAGCACACATTTCTGATTTGCGATTCTAGTTTACAATTCTTAATTTCCGATTTTTCATGAATATAATTCGCAATTTGTGTTATTTGGTATGCAATTTTGCTCTCTGTGTATCTATCTATGGACTTAACTTTTACTGGGACTTGACATTGAGGAGCGGGACTGGAACCGAAAATGAGACTGGGGCTAAGGCTGGGCCTGTGGGTTATTAGCCGCTATTTGACAGTCGGGTAACAAACAAGTTCAAGGTCAAACAGATCAAATTTAACAACTAGTTAAAGCTCGAAGTCAGGCAAAAGTTGGTGAACTGCTTTCTACTGCTTGCACGCTCCTGTTTAGTAAGCGGCAAGCAGTGCATCACAAATCAAGATAGTCATTTAGCGTGCTTGAAACTATTAGCATAGGTTTTGAGTATATATTATGAATCAAGGCATGATCGTTAGGATTTGTGACTCAACTTGCCCACGAGCGATGAGTCACCAACGAAGAACCACAGCACAGGCATATACCCTGTAAAAAAAAGGCTAAAGTTCAGGCATCTGACTTAGTCATACACTGATCTAACTGCATCTCTGATACCACGCAAAGCGGAAATTCCATCATCAACTTATTATTATATTGACCAGATTGTAGAACTTTTGAATAAGCTTCGATTTTGCACATAAACAGGGTATACTATGTTCCTCGGATAATGTTGCCCTTAACTCAAAGCAGATAACTCAAAAGGGCACTGTCATGTCTTAAGATTCTGATTCTGTTAAGATTCTGATGCAGTTTAGTATTTTAGCCTGGCTAAACTCATTTTCGTCCACTTTTGTAAGTTGAGTGTTTTTGGTTTTATTACACATTATTAAAGCTGATTAATTTGATTGGTTTCTGTTTACGACTGTGACGTTCTTCCAACGAAATTCGATGATCTTGGTGAGTATGAGGAGGAGTAAATCGGTTTGTCATCGACATAGTCAGTGCAAGCCGCCCAAAGAGCCGCCCAATTCGGATCGCAGCTGCCTCCGCACATTGCTTGAAAAGCGCAACGAAACGATGATGAAATTAATTTGTATCTGAGATCCATCACATCAAATAATATGTGCAAAGCTTGTGTGAAGAATTTTGTGGTCTTGAATATGGAATTAAAGTTCTGAGTGATGACAACAATTTGATTTAAGTTTGTTCAATCGCGAATCAATTGGCTCAATTGAAGATTATTTATTTCTGCCTGAACATTGATAATTTATGTTCATTTGCATATAATTAGCATTCTATTATTACTCGTTTGCCTTAAATCATCTCAATTGGAACTAATCGAATTTGGTTCAGTGTCCAACGCTCTCGAACCACTGTGCATCGTCATAAGATCATGAGCGCAAGCAAGAAAGCCGAAAAAAAAATATACAAAAAATTTGCTTGCCAAATATGCGCGGCACGTTCTGCCGATTCTGACGTCTGCGCCTGCGCCATAGAAGAGTCGTCTCTCTTTCGCTCACACCTAATACTTCGCAACCACTCTCACACTCTCCCTCTCTCGCTCGCACGCTAGCTCTCTCTCTCTCTCTTGCTCTCTGACAACAACAAAATTCCCAAAGACGCAACACTCAAAAATTGCCAACATTGTTGTTATTCGGTTTCAGTTTCATTTCCGGTGGTAGGTAACACTGGCGCCGACGCTGTTACACGACTGCTGCTGCCATATATACCATCAACATTATGACCATATATATATATACATACACACATACACACACACACACACATAGAAACATATAAAGGCGAATTGGGATTCTGATTCATGCTGTCAATTCGAATGCGTAGCATTCAAATAGCTGCTCAACTAAATACAGTACTGTTGTACAGCACTTAAATTAGTCACCCGACCTCGCCTCCTCCCTCCCCCCCCCCCCTCAAAACGTAAAAGTGCAACCAGAATGATGAGCTTTCAAGTTTCAAACGGTTCTTTCCAACAGTGGAATGCATCTGATGCGTAAATTAAAGAATGTTCTTTGGAAAGCTTTTTGACAGACGCACCTTCAGTTACAAGTATTGCAACTCGAAACGAACGAGTGAACGAACTAAATGAACTAGATGAACTGCATCCAAGGCAATATGCACATTTGTAGTTCATTTATTTATTTATATAATTGTCAAGCTTGTGCTAAGAGTACATAAAAACAACAACAAATTATTAAATTAAATGAATTGCACAAGTCACGGTTTATTAAATTTGTTCGTTAAGTTTAGTGAACCTTTCCTTTTTTGACAATTTTAATGTGTTTGCTGTACTTGCACAAGCAGTGCAAGCAGCTGATGCAAAAGAAAAACAAAAGATACGAAATTGAATGACGGCGACGCCCCCACAAAAATAAATAAATAAAGAAAATAAAAGAAAGAAAACAAAAAACTGCGCCTGCGTTGTACGTATTGAACGAACGTTTTTGACATATTGTGACCAAGATTAAGACAAGTTCGAGTTCGAGCTCGAATTCGAGTTTGAGTTTGAGTTCTCGAGTCCCCAATCTGCTCCAGGCTCGGTTCCGTCGCATTTCTGTGCATTTCATACAAAAAGCGTCGCACGTTGTCAGCCAGCATTCATTCATTCACGAGCACACGATCTGAGCGCTTAGAACACAGCGGCAGAGCGCAAGCGGCGGCAACAACAACAACGACAACAACAACCGCAGCAACAGCAAGAACAACAAGTAAGAAAGGAACAACAAAACACGCAAGTCAAGAACAACAGCAAGCAACTCACGACGACGACACGAGCAGCGCCAACGAAGATCGACAAGGCGCACACGAAGCATTCGTAGCAGAGACTTGAGCTAAAAGGTTCACACTTGGCTGCTGGAGCTTCATTCTCGCGTTGCGGTTCAGCAGCGTAACAACACAAGTTATAGGCGACAAATCGACAAAGCAGTTCAAATCAAACTCAACCAAGCAGTGAAAGCAGTTGAAATTAGTGCGTGGGCGACTTAAACTGAATTCTAAAAATTGAATAAAAGAAGGGAAACTGCATATATAGTAAAACAGACATATATATATATATATATATAAATATATTTATGCGATAAATTATTATGCCTTCGGCCACGTTTGTATTTGAGCATTTGATTGCGGCACAAACGCGACTTGACGAAGCAGCAGCAGCAACATCCTCAAAACTGGCAGCAGCACCAACGAAAGCAGCAGCAACAACAACGACAACGAAATCAACGGTAGCCAAAGAGAGGAAATTTCTGTCGGCTTTCAAGAAATTTGTGCAATAAATACAAGCAAATGAAAAACATTTTCAAACATACGCAAGATTATTATTTTTTTTTGTATACAAAAAAGTTCTCGTTGTTTACCACACACAACGTGTAAGTTGTGTTATAACACAAAGCAACAACAACAACAACAACAACGCCAATTATATCAACAACTAATATCAACAACATCGTTTGTTCCCCAGTGAAACTTGCGTAATTTGTTTTCTTTCATTTTCTATATATTTGCTTATTACTTTTTTTTTTGTTTTTTGTTACTGCCTATTTAAACACAAGTGTTGTGTGTGTGTGTGTCTGAATAAAAAGTGCAGTAGCTGCTAACACTGGGAAAAAAAGTGCTAAAAGGAAAAGCAAACAAAATGTTATTCAACAAGTGCCTGGAGAAATTGTCCAGTTCGCTGGGACATGTTGTCAACCACAAGCTGCAGGAGAAGCAGGTCTACAACAACAACAACAACAGCAACACGAATGATATTAACAACAACAGCAACAATAATAACAATAACAACAATAATAATAATAATGTTTATAACAAGGAGCGTAATTTTGAATACGAGCGCGCAATTCAGGCGCACTACGGCAATGGTCGAACAACAACAACAACAACAAACACAACGACAACAACAGCAGCGACAACAACAGCAACAAAATTAGAGGGCAGAAGAGGCTCAAAGGCCAAGTTGAGCAAGAGTCAAAAGACAAAGGCAACAACAGCCGAGTGCAAGAATTGCATGAGCAACGATGAGCTGGCATCAATCATACGCGGCGTTGCACACAACAACAACAACAAGCAACACATTCGTGCAAACAGACGTCGGTCGGGGACACGGCCCATTCCTGGTGGCTCATCGAGCAGCTCCTCAACGGAATCGCTGCATCTGCCCGTCCAAATGCTTGCCACGCCGCGTGGCAGCAACTGCAGCAGTTACAGCAACGGTAACAGCAACAGGTACAGCGGCAACAGCAGCGGCAGCTGCAGCGATGGTCACAATTCCTCCTACCCGGCCACGCCCACATCGTGGTCGGCAACGCCGCCCAGTTTTGCGGCAAACTCCTTTGGCGGCTCCAGCGGCACACTGGCACACCTGGCAACCATGCGTGTGCAACTGCACGGCTACACGTAAGTCGCAAAAACAACAGCAACAAGAAAAGCAACAACAACAACAACAGCAACAACAACAACAAATTGAAAGCAGTTAAAAACGCACGCGTTTTTAAACGCGCCCGTAATTAACACCTTTTTTTTTTTTTTCATTATTTTGTGCGACCTTTAATTATACCCTGTGCAAGCATTTCAAAATATGTGGCAAGCAAAAATTTAAACTTGATTTACATGAAATGACAACAACAACAAATAGAACCATCCCCCATCCGCCACTCCCAACCCCTGCTCTGATTTATGTCAGCTTAATGATCGACAAACGTTAGGGAACTAATGGGCCCCAGGGTATTAGCTAGTCATGTACGCTCTTAATTATTGTTTATTGTCACTTTTTTTTTTGAAAGACGCGTGAGCGCCGCAAATTAAACTATTGCCTCAATGTTTGTTGTTGTTGTTGTTGGTTGGCATTAACAACAATCTAATAAGCTCATCATTGAGCAAAACCGACAACAACATTTGCGAAAGCAACAACAAATTGTCATGTGCCTAAAATTGCCACGCAAATGGGCAAATATTTAAGCGTCAACAACAACACCAAACTGAGTGGGCCTATTGACATTCTAATATATATACAGATATATATCTATATATATATATATATGAATATATATGACACACTGTGTGTGTGTGTGTGTAGCTATAAATATGGGTAAACAAACGCCTGCACATCAATTTTTCATTGATTTTGCGCTTTCTTGTTTAGATTTATTATATATATGTATATGTATATGTATATGTATATGTATATGTATGTATTTTCCGAACGCGATCTAAGCCAGGCCAAGTCCTTTAAGCATCGCATCGTTGCCAAGCCTGTAACACGAAATCGCCCAATTATTCAGCATCGAATTACAGGGTATTCTTGGGACAGCCACTCGAGTCTGCAGTTTGTTTCTGTTTTTTTTGCGATTAGCTTACCAACTGCTTAACGTATTCTTGCTAATCTTTTAGCACACAATTATTCATCTAAAATTCTTCACGGTTCTACAGGATTCACATTTCTAGATTTCGACTTTGTTTTTCTTCTTCCCGGTTTCCCCGGGGCTATGTATTGATCTTTGCATTTAGAGGCTGCGGATGGAGTTCTAATGAAATAATCTACTATAATCCATTTAGCGCAACGAACTCGGCCTGCTCATAAATAACTAAATGGCTAAATAGACAAATAGATAAATAGCCTGATACATAAGAAGCCTATATAAATCAGATAAAATCTCAATTACTGTGAATTTGTATCTGTATCTGTATCTGTATCTCCATCTGTATCTATATCTCTATCTATATCTGTATCTGTGTCTGCATCTGTACCTGTATTTGTTAGGCCCGCGTTTAGAGATGATTTATATCTGCCTTCTATGCAAACTCTTCTGTCTTCAGTCTTCTATCTTCAGTCTTCTGTCTTCAGTCTTCAGTCTTCAGTCTTCTATCTTCTGTCTGCTGTCTTCTATCTTCTGTCTGCTGTCTCACTGTTATCTGCCGTGTTTGCCCATTCTTTCGATTATTTGTATTGCCTCTGTTTACTCTATTATCACACACTGTGTGTGTCTGTGTGTGTGTCTCTGTGTGTGTGTGTCTGTGTGTGTGCGCGTGTGTGTGTTTTAGAGAGCAAATATGGAAACTTTTGTGTCTTTTACAGATTAAAGCATAATAATATTTGTAATAGCTTGAAATATTTATGGCATTAATAACCCAAATATTATCATTGTGGACATTAGTCGGAACTTTTTATGATCTTTATTCTCCATTCTTTTAGTCACTTTGCTACCCGTTCCGATTCTAACTGTTGAAGTTTTAGCTTTAGGATCGATGACTGAAGATTTGATTTAATTGCTTCTCAGTTTTTTAGCTCTCCTCTCGATTGTCACTTTACTTACAGTTGGAACTTTCTAGTTTTTATAAATAAAATTTGAAATCTCTTGTGTGGGTTTTCCAGATTTTTCAATATTTTCCAACTATCAATATCTTTTTTGATTATTATTATTTCCGTGTTTGTTCAGTTCTCATTTTCTCGCTGTTTAGCTCGTTTCGCAGCTAACCGTTTCGATTGCTGCAACCCCTGCATCACACCCCCCAACCCACCCCCTCTCTCCACATCAAAGTTAAATTACACCCCCCCCCCCTCCCACAATTCTCCCCTTCTCGATTTCATTGACGGCTTCAGGTGCAGGTTGTCAATTGCAAATTGTTTTGCATTTTGTTAGCCAACTCATTTTTTTTAAATACTGTTTTTCTGTTAATGGTTTTATTTTCTTTGTGCATATTTCCGTTTGAAAGCGCTGGCAAAAAACAAAAACAAAAAAAAAAACATTTTTTTTGTTGCCTGTTTTTGATAAACAAATAATTATGGTTAGATACAAAATCAGAAAACAAAACTTAATTTGCTCATATATGACACGTATATGCTCTATATGTGTGTGTGTGTGCCAAGCGGATGCTTAACGGTTAACCGGGGGATACCTGGACTACTGCCGGAGGTCACGAGTTGCTTGCACTACTCAGGACAAGAATCGCCTTGGACATTGCCATGTTAATGACGCTCAAGAACTTTCGCCTTATCCTAGTAGTGCCATCCCCGTGCCATGTCAGACGCCTCATACGACAAGCTACGACTCGCTGTGGTGGTATTCATATGCCCGCCAACCACACGGTGTTGTGTGTGTGTGTGTGTGTGTGTGTGTGTGTGTGTGTAACCTATTTTTGGCTGGCTTATTTGAAAATGTATTTAACAAGTGCAGTTTATTTGCAATGGCAATTAACATGAACCAGATTACTTGAAGCCGCGCAGAAAACCTTCGACTTTTGCACCTAAAACCCGAGCAGTCTACACCAATGCTAGGCAATTGCACAAAATCTTAATTTAAGCGTATTTTGTTTGATTTTGATCGTCAGCAATTAAAACGAAATCAGCTTGAATCAAAATTTGCATTTGACGCTTTTAAGCACCAAATAAAGTGAGTATTTTGTGCTCGATTTGGGCATTTCGTTATTGAAGAATGATTGAACTGATCAGATTGGAATAGCAAAACGAAAAGGGATAGAAATCTCAGTATGTGCATATATTTACACATATATATATATATATATATATATATATGTCCAGCCTCCAGATTGTCGGCTTTCGGTTCTTAATTCGCTTCGCTGCTCGTTTGCTTTGCAGGTGCGTTGGCACACAAACTGCTCAACTTGTGACAAATACTAATTTATACAATATACAATATACTATATACAATATATATATATATATATATATATATATATATATATACAATATATAATTCACGATCTACATATATGCATAATTATATGAGCTGAGCTGAGCTGAGCTGTTTGTTGACCTTTTCGGCAACGACATCGCATTCATGAATGGCCAACAGGTTCACACGAACATATATATATATATATATACTGCATACTCGCCTGCTTCCTGTGCGTAACTGTAACTGTAATAAGCAAGCGTGTTTAACCTCACAATGAACAAACTTAGGATGCTCTTTCTTGCCTCTGCAAATCCTTTGTTTTTAACTTTGAAAACTTTGCACAATTATGACTGGAAAATCAATGCTGGACTTTAAATCTTAACAAATCAAACGGCCCTATGAACACCCCATGTTTTACAGGGTGTACAAAGCATTCAAGTAACGCTGAGCAAAGCAACAAAAATATTCCTTCATCAAAGTGAAAAGTGATTGCTGCTCAGATTGCACAGTTATGCCGATTCGTCAGATAGTCGCTGTTGGCCAAAGGGGCTGAATGAGGAGTGGAGGAAGGGGAGGGGGGGATAGGTGTGCCTATACATTTGCGTACTATATATAGCGACACTAAGAAAGGTGCTAATTGGTCTGTTGACTGTTGGCCAAAAAGCCAACTCGATTGTGTTGAATCACAGAGCAAAACAAAACCAAAAATAGAATAATAAAATAAAGGAGAGAAGATAAAAGAATGCGCAGCTATAAAAAAGTGTACTACAAGTAAATCTAATATAAAGTACACAATATTGGAGCAACAGAGTTGCATTTACTCCATTTCGAGCGGCGACTGTGGCTGACAGCAAGCTGCCTGCTGCGACACCATTCAATTCAAATTGCATTTTGTTCGAAACCGGGCTGCAAATTGAATTCGCTTTTCAAGTTATTTTGTATCCATTTAACTATAATTTATAGCTTCAAACTGAGTTTCATATTTGTCTGAGGTACTTGAAAAGCTATTAGAATGATTGATAACAATTGAAATTTGCAAGTTGTTCGTTCATCAACAGAAAGAATGCATTTGAAAGTGCGCACAAATGCAATCAATTCACTATTCTCCAAACTATCAATATCGATCAACGACAATCGACAACTCGAGGCGATTCAATGCCATTTCCGGCCGGGTGCTAAAAATAGCACATCGTCGACATAAACATGACGAAACTCTTATCATTAGAAGCATAACTATTCCGGCCGGAACACCTTGAATATGTAATTGTAATTGAAGTGTGCATTGCGACTATTCTAAAGTCAAGTGTCTATACGGCTTTGCTGGCTATATGCTATATATCTATATATCTATAAATAGCACTTGCATAGTTTTACATGCGGAAGATAAATCGTTCGTTGAGCGTGGTGCAGTGGGGGGAGAATGGGGGCAAGTGTTTTTCCTCCTGCTTCTTTCGTTGTATTTTATGATAACTATGAACCCAAAACAAAAAACTGGCTTAAGGACAATATCGATTGATTTGTGTGTTGTGTTTTGAATGTCGCTCGTCTGCCCCGATTTACGAGCACTATTTGATACATACACATTTCGGCGATGCCGACGAACTCTGCCAAGTGCTAAACAAACTAGATGACGTTCACTTCTATATAGCTATATCCACCCATTTATATTAGTCAGTCAACCACCCAACTGAAACTGAAACTGAAACTTAATTGAGTTCTTTCTGGTATTTATGTTCGAATTCCGAATTCAAAGCAAGTTTTTTAAGTTAGTGTTATTTATGCAAATGAGCTCAACACTACTCGCTGAACAAATTCAAAGACGAAAACAAAATATCCAAAAGCGTCTCAGAATAAACAACAACAACAACTGACTACAAAATATGGCTATGCGGTAAAAGTAGCTACACAGATACCCTGTGATCTGTGTGGGAAATTATTTGCCTACTTATTTTTATTTGTCTACTTTAAATATGAAAATGATTGTTCAGCTTTACACTGCTTGCCATGGTATGCAAGCAGTGCATTTGTAATTGATTTGAAGCAGTTTTGAGCAGATCAGCAAAACAGAAACCAACTGATTGATTTCGATGACTTTTCCTATCTGTGTCAAACTATTGCGTACAATAAACACATATGTGTATATGTATAGTATATATAGTATATATATATATAGTGCTTGATGTCAACTGGCCTGTCTGGCCATCACAGGCGACAGCGATAATGCCTTATATGCCTAGCTTAAGGCAACAGCAACAGCAACTTGCACTTGTTGTTTTTGTTGCTGTTGTTGTTGTTGTTGTTTGCCTTGCAGTTGTCTGTTTTCTTTGCTCTTTTTTTCTCTTTTTCTTGTGTTTGTGCACTCAGCAAAACCAAACTCAAACGGTGAAATCAATGTATAATAAGTGAAATAAATAATAGCTAAATTGAATTTGAGCACTTAAATAAAAATCATTTATCAATAAGAACACAAGCACAAATAGTGCAAAAGTGCAAAATTCGTTAGGGATTCTCTGTTTTTCTCTGAGTGTACACGCGCTTATTTGAACCGTTGCGACGAAGTGGTGCGGTGTGGTGCAATGCAACTCAATTTCGATGTCGATTTGTATTCGTTTTCATTTTCGTTTTTCGCACTCGCACCCGACTCGTGTGTTTGTATTTGTATTTGGATTTCCTACTCGTCATCGTCGTCGTCGTCGTCGTCGTCGACGTCGTCGTCGTTGTCGGCATCGTTTTTAGTTTTTTTTTTTTTTTTGTCGCTTAGCGCTTCTTACATGCCTGGCAAATAGCTGTGTGTGCAGTTCATAGTTGCATTTCAAGCGTGCACGTAGCAAGAAAATTAACACAACACATTATAATAAAAACAATAACAACAACAACAACAACAAGAACAACAACAACATTCTGCCAGAGAGACAGCAAAACAGAGAGCAGAATCAGGAGTCCAGTTTTCAGTTCAGTTCAAAGTGTTCAGTCAGAACAGCTGTTTAGATTCGAGAAACACACGCGTAACTATTAAATATATATTTAAAAACCAAATAATTAATAATTATTAATATTAAACTCAAGTTAAACAAATGTTTTATTTGGTGTATTTTGCAGATGGTTTCACGGCAATCTTTCGGGCAAAGAAGCTGAAAAATTGATACTGGAGCGTGGCAAGAATGGTTCGTTTCTTGTCCGTGAATCTCAAAGTAAACCAGGTGATTTTGTCCTCTCCGTGCGTACAGAAGACAAAGTGACGCATGTCATGATTAGATGGCAGGTAAGTGCTGAAAGCTCAAATGCCAACCAATAACACTAAATGCAAATGCAAATCGATTCGCTGCTCGTCAACAACTTGCGAGCAGCAATAACAGCTAATAGAACAGCAAAAACAACAACTGCAACAACAACAGCAACAACAACAGCAACAACAGCAACAGCAACAATGTCAACAGCCAAGACAAGTAATGCAAACGACTAACTGACTGACTGACTGGCCGTAAAGTTCCTCATCGTTTGACCTTGAGTTAGTTATATACACACATATATATATATATATATATATATATGTATATATGCACATATATATTGCCTAGTCATCTGTCTGCCTAGTAGTTTCACATAAATTGTGCCCAACACATAATATGTGATTATTGTCATCATTAGCGATTTTGTTCTGTTGTTTGTGGCGTATGCGTAATATACCCATGCACTGCTTGCCAAACTATTGGGCCTGTTGGCCGCACTGCTTTGCACTGCTTGCTTTGCCAGCAACTCTTTGTGCTATGAGTTCGGTTTTTTTTCTTCTTTAATTAACTATATATGTTCTCAAACACGTATCTCTGTTTATGTGGAAAGTTTCCCAATTTAATTTTTGGAAAATTCCATTTTTACCAATACTTCCCCTAAAGCCGGTCGAATTTTATGCAGTTTTCAATGCAGTTTTATTCAGTTCTCTGACGTGGCCTCAAATTAATTTCTAGCTCATATTCCATATTTTTTTTTGTTTGTATTCTACACAAATCAGCAGTAATTGTAAGCATTTCGGAAACTAATATTGACACGGGTATTTTTTAGTTAATTTTTTTGTTTTGCTACATCTAAACATGACAATCCCATATATATTTCCATAAACTAATATATTGTTGTGCACTAACTACTGTAAATCCCCACACAAAAATTTGCTGTTGCTGTGCAAGTTGTTGTCGTTGATATTGTTGTTGTTGTTGTTGCTGTTGCTGTTTTTGTAGAATATTGCAATTTACATGACCGGTTGAGCATTATTATTATAATACGAATTTTGTTCAATTCTTAATTCGACATTGCGGTCACGTTTGCACTTTTATTGGCTAATTGTGTAGCGTTTTTCAATTCAATTTCGCTGGCATTGCCGGGTAGCGGCTACCAGTAGCGACTACCCACTTAGCTGATGACAGGGTATGCCACACGGGTAGAGAACATAAATCAAGTAGTCACTGCTAACTAAAGTCAAACATTTTCAAGTTTTCCCACATTGTGTGGCAGGAATTGAGCGAGAACAGAGATCAGATTTGTTAACAGTTCAAATCTAAAAAAAACGAATCGATTTGAATTCATCATTTTGACAGGATAAAAAATACGACGTGGGCGGTGGTGAATCGTTTGCAACTCTATCGGAACTGATCGAGCACTATAAACGCCATCCGATGGTGGAGACATGCGGCACAGTGGTGCATCTGCGGCAACCCTTCAATGCGACCCGCATCATAGCAGCTGGCATCAATGCACGCGTCGAGCAGCTGGTCAAGGTGAGTCCCAGTGAGTTCAGCATAGAGCAATATATAACGTGGCTCCCCGATTGTAGGGCGGCTTCTGGGAGGAATTTGAATCGTTGCAACAGGACAGCCGAGACACATTCTCGCGCCTCGAGGGCTACAAGGAGGAGAACAAATCGAAGAATCGATACCGCAATATATTGCCATGTAAGTGAATGTTGATCCTCCTCAATGGAGCATTTGAAATTGTTGCTAATTTGTTTGAAAAATGATTAGACGATCACACTCGCGTCAAGCTGCAGGATGTGGATAGGAGTACGCCGGGCGCCGAGTATATAAATGCCAATTACATTCGTTTACCCACCGATGGCGATCTCTACAACATGACCAGCTCCTCGGAGAGCCTCAATAGTGCCACGGTGCAATCGTGTCCGGCGTGTACGGCCGCCCAGACGCAGCGCAACTGCACCAACTGTCAGCTGTTGAACAAGACGTGTGTGCAGTGTGCCGTCAAGTCGGCAACGTTGCCCACAAATTGCGCCACCTGCAATCGCAAATCGGATACGCTGGGCAAGCACAGACGCAGTGAATCGCTGTGCACGTCGGCTTCGAGTGTCAGCGGAACGAGTACGCCAAGCATTTCGTCAACAACGGGCTCATCCCTCAACGGCTGTCTCGCTGTCCTGCTGAAGAAACACTGCGGCGATGCCACATCCTCGCCGCCCCCATCGGCAACACATTCGACGGCGTCGACAACCTTCTCGTCGTGGAGCGGATATTCGGCGGGTACGCTGCTTAGCAGTGAGAGTGGCCTCTTCAAGACATACATTGCGACGCAGGGCTGTCTGGCCAATACGAAGAACGATTTCTGGAACATGATCTGGCAGGAGAATACACGGGTCATTGTGATGACCACCAAGGAGATCGAGCGCGGCAAGTCCAAGTGCGAACGCTATTGGCCCGATGAGGGCCAGTGCAAACAGTTTGGCTATGCGAAGGTGCAGTGCATCAAGGAGAACTCCACCAACGATTATACGTTGCGTGAGTTTCTGTTCTCGTGGCGCGATAAGCCCGAGCGTCGCATCTATCACTATCATTTCCAAGTGTGGCCAGATCATGGCGTACCCGCCGATCCTGGCTGCGTGCTCAACTTCCTGCAGGATGTCAACACCAAACAGAGCAGCCTGTCCCAGGCTGGCGACAAGCCGGTAAGTCTTAACCCGACCGACCGACCAACCTATACAACATTCTAACCAATCCAATTCTCTTTCCCAAGGGTCCCATTTGTGTGCACTGCTCGGCGGGCATTGGACGCACGGGCACATTTATTGTGATCGACATGATACTCGATCAGATTGTGCGCAATGGTAAGCATAATAGTGAAATAGAGAGAGCAAAAGAGAGAGCGATCTTATTGACGATCGTCTACGACTCTTCTGCTCCCCTTATATATATATATATATATATATATAGATATATTTAAAATACTTACGTATTTATATCAATTAGGTTTGGACACTGAAATCGATATACAGCGAACAATTCAGATGGTGCGATCACAGCGTTCGGGCATGGTGCAGACGGAGGCGCAGTACAAGTTCGTTTATTACGCGGTACAGCATTATATACAGACGCTGATAGCTCGCAAGCGGGCCGAGGAGCAGAGCCTTCAAGTGGGTCGCGAATACACCAACATCAAGTGAGTAGCACCAGCAAACTAATTGAATGCTTTGATTTACTCAAGTTGCTCAACTTAAGTCTTAACTTCAACTTTGTTTGTGGTCTTTTTTTAGGTACACTGGCGAAATCGGCAATGATTCACAAAGATCTCCACTACCACCAACAATTTCTAATCTAAGTTTAGTATCGATTAAGTCAGCAGCAACATCAGCATCAGCATCATTATCATCATCAGCAGCAGCAGCAGCAGGAGGAGGAGGAGCAGCAGCAGCAGCGACAGCAACAATAGCAGTGGAACCAATAGCCGCAACAACAATTGCTGGCAACAAGCATGCCTCAAAGTTGCAGCCACCGTTGCCGCCCTTGCTGGGTGCCAGCAACAATAATAACAGCAGCAACAACTGCAACAGCAACAGTAATAGCAATAGCAACAACAGCAAAAACAGCAGCAGCAACAGTAGCAGCAACAGCAGCGGCAGCGGCAACAATCACTGCACCAATTCAAATGGCAATGGCAACATTTTAAGCAACGGCGTCCAAATGCGTAAATCAAATTTTTACAGCGATTCGCTGGCATCAGGGGGAGCTGGGGCAGCAACAGCAGCAGCTGTTGCAGCGGCAGCAGGTAAGCAGAAACAGCAGCAGCAGGTCTTGAGCCGGCCGATTGGTTTACTCAAATTGCTGACCAGTCCCATCATCTTTCAGCCAAATACAAAAACATTCCCAAAGACATGAACATGAGTCTGAGGCAGCAACAGCAACAGCAGCAACAGCAAAAGCAACATCAGCAGCAGCCATCGCAGCAACATGTTGCTGCCTACGTTGTTGCTGCTGCTGCGCCTGCGCTGCCGCCGCCGCCGATGCCACCGCGCAAAGCATGACAAATGAGTTTCTAAAAACACATGTATACACACACACACCCACACCCACACCCACACACACACTCTCAAACTCACGCAATTTCTTACCCCCTTTTCTACGAAGCGCGCAACGAGAATTTGTTTCATGTTTAATTGTTCGTCATAAACTATTTATGTTTGTTATGTCTACTTAGTATACGTAAACAGAGTGTCTCAATGCCTAAGCTCAAGCGGTGTCCAGCAACAATTTTAATTGCTTCTTCTTTTTTTTTTAATTCCAAAGACCGATAGTAGGTATAGATATTTACCACCAAAATGAATATAATCCCCCCAAAAAAAACTGGGGTTTCCCCAATTGATGGTCAATGCTTATTACGAACACGTACATTATGCTATAAAACCCGGATTTTTTACGTCAAATTGAATATGTTCTATAAAAATAGACCAATTCTTCCTGCGGGTTGAGGGAAGCAAAATCAGGGAAGTTAAGGGAAGTTGTTAAGGCTAAAGCTAAAGGATATCATACTAAGTATTAACATCCTTATTTAAGCTCTTTAGGACTGTTCGAAATAAGCATTGACGCGCATTTTGGATATGTTTTCAGTTTTTGGCTAATTTTAATTAATTAATTAACATTTTAATTAAAAAGTTTCTTTGTTCAAACGTGATATAACATGAAACAAATTGGCATTTAAATATTTTGCGTTTGTTTCCCTGATTACTGGACACCGCTCGAATTAAGCGCTGAGGCACTATATACAAAATATATATTTGTTTTGCAAGTCGTCCCCATTTTGACCTTCCCAAACTTCCCCAATCCCACTCCCCCCAACCGCAACCCCCAAGCCATGTTTGTATGTTAGTTGTTAAGCAATGTGAAAAACAACAATTTGTAATTTGTAAATGGGCTGCAGCAGCACCAGATTTGAAAATGATCTATAATATATATTTGATCTATGATCTATAATATTATACATACATATATACATAATGCCAGCATATTGTTTTAGTGTTGTAAGTGTTGATAAACAAAAACGAAAAACAAACAAAAAAAAAAATACAAAAAATAAGCGTTGATTGTGATTTAAATAACAGCGTCAAACGGAACAGAATGAGAACGAGAATGAGAACAGAATGAGAACAGAATGGGAACAGAATGAGAACAGAACAGAACGGAGAGAACAGAAAATAGAAACGGAACAAATTAGCATACAATAAATCAAACAGAACAGAAGAAGACGAAGAAGATGAAGAAGAAGATGAAGAAGAAGAAGCGAACAGAGTAAATATACATAAATCGATAACAAAGTGAACAGAAAATAGCGGCAAGCGCATAAGAAAGAGTTTAAGTTGAAAGAAGAATGACGAATGAAGAATGAAGAATGATGAATGTGAGACAAGGTAAAAGCAAAGAAACCGAAGAGGAAGAGGAAAATGTAATCGAAACAGAAGAAGCAGCAAACAAGTAATTAATATTAACAAGTTTTGTCAAGAATTTGCCTTGTATTAAAATATTACAAAACTATATATACTATATATATATATATATATCTGAAAAACAAAAAATGAATAACTAGATTTAAGCTAATGATTTAATGTGCAAAGAGTGGTTGCGCTGGCAACGTTTATTGTTAACAACAACAACAGCAGAAACAGCAACAACAACAACAACAACAGTAATACTATTTTAACTCGTTTTTGATTCCACTTTAACAACCAAATTTAACCGTTTCTCGCACTCAATTTCTCGTTTTGTTTTTATTCAATGCTGTCTCTTAACGGTAAAACCCTTAACTATAGCTGTTTAACTGTGTAGTTGTTAAATTGTTTAACTGTTTAACTGCATAACTGTTCAAGTGCATAACTGCATAACTGTTTCACTGCATAACTGTTTAACTGCATAACTGTTCAACTGTTTAACTGCATAACTGTTTAACTGCATAACTGTTTAACTGTTTCACTGCATAACTGTTTAACTGTATTCTGTATATTGTTTCTCTCTCTCTCTCTCTTTTGGATTGAATAATGTATTTTGCTTTAATTTGAAATTACGGACCTTACGAATATAACTTATCAAATTTATTGTGTTACATTTTAAATGATAATCAACTTAGGCATTACAATTATTATTATTATTATTATTATTATTATTACTACTATTATTACTATTATTATTACGATTACTTATAATTAATAACTATACTTGTATTTTTTTTTTTAATGTACTTTTTAATCTAAGTTTACCAATGTGTGTGTGTGTGTGTCTGTCTGTCTGTGTGTGCATTAATTTTGTATTAAAAATGTGCAAAGTAGGAGAAAAACTTTTGAAAGCACCATTTAAGCATGTCACACACACAAACACACACAAACACACACAAACACACACACATACACACACATACACACACACACACACTTCAAATATGTACATATACATGCACAAGTCAAATTCAATCTGTTTGATTTTTGTAAAACATTTGAAATTTTGCGATTTTTGACTTGCACACACACACACACACACACACACACATACAGAGCAAACATTTTGAGTAATCTATTTTACATGATTAATTAAAAATCAAACAAAATTTGTAATTTAAATTAGCTTTTATTTTGATTGTGCTTTAAAATTGTTATTGATTTTGCAAACAAAAAAAGCAAGAAAAAATGGAAAACAAACAGAAAGAAAGAAAGAAAAACAACAAAAAAAAAAAACAAAGAGCAAAACCACAAATGAAATATTTGTATTTACACATAAAATAAAAACATTTTATATGAAATAATTAAAAGAAAACAAAACCTTCATTTAAACGTATATTTTTTTTATATTTTTTGTTGATTTATTTTGACTTTTTTTTTATTATTGATTTTATGAGTTGTGCATGCGATTCTTGATCGGCCACTGTTGCCAAAAACGAGGCCAAAAAGAACGATGCTGCCAAAACTGCAACCAACTTTGATTTGAACCAACTTTCATTTTGGCTTATTATGATTATTATTTTGAGCACTTGTTTTGATTGTTGATCTGCTGTCAATATACACACACACACACACACACGTGAGCCATAAAACTCACAAAGAACAACGAGACAAACAAGAGGAAAGAAAACATAACAAAAATAACAAAAGCAAAAGCAAAAGCAAATAATCAGAAATGAATTGGACGCACAAAGAATAAAACTGAAAGCGCATTTTCCTGCCCGATTCGCACAAAGAAGCAATTCCATATAGAATGCATGTTACTTAGTATTTATACACATATAGAAGGTATTAGCAGTCGTGTCGTCTCTACTATATTTGTACGATATCGATATCGATATACGATATACGTCTGGCATACAGGCGTGTAGCTAGTTATTATCGAATAGTAATTGTAATTGTAATTGTGAATGTGAATGTGAATGTGAATGTAATGCCGAAGCCTGGCTTCGACTTTTGCGTTTGTTAATCAATATTTAGATTTAGTTGTAGTCCTCGATGCCTACCCAAGAAAACCAAACAAAGCGATAACGATAACGATAACGTTAACAATAACGATCACGAAAGAAAACCCCAAAAACCTCCTGCCTGAATTGATGAACACACGATTGATAACATTATATATACATATATAGTATTATACATAGTATATACCTATATACACATACATACATACACACATACATACATACATACATACATACATACATACATAGTACTTAATATTTAATCCAAAGTTGTGCAAGTTGTTAATCTGGGCAATCGCACAGGCCTTTAAATAACAAAGTCTTAGCTTACGAATAACGAATGGAATGGAATGGAATGGCATCACAGAAAGAAACTGATACTGGATAGACGCACTGGATTCACATATATATATATATATATATATATATATGGATAGCTGGATACTTGAGCGAAGAAAATGCCAAAATCACTAACAAAAAAGAACAATGGAAATTAAAAGTCAAAGGATGGAAACAAATCAAATCAAAAAGTCAGAAACACCAACAAAACACCAATTACAAAACGCTTAACGATAACTTAATAAACAAATTTACTTCAACTCAGAAATTTGAAAACATAAAACATAACCTTAAAAGATATATACTATATATACAAAACGAGTAAAGCCAATTTACTACCAATAGCAACCCAAACACCAAAAGTAGGGAAAATGCTTTATTAACTACTATTTAATTAGAGACTTACAATTGTAATTAAAAAATGCAAAAATCAAGAATATTTTAATACTTTTTGGGTGAAAGAACGTTAAACAAGTGTTACATTAATGAACCGTAGAAACCTTTAAATAATTATACAAATGCTAAAATATTGCGATCATGTTCTCAGACTCCAGTTCTCAGCACATTACGCACATTTTGGAAAACGCAAAGCAATTATAACTTTCGGCCTGCCATTTAAAAACTTTATATACATATACATGCTTTGCATCTGGAATTTGAGAGCATGATTCTGCCAATTATCGATTATCGATGATCGATTATCGAATGTAATCGTAATTCCCAACATACGCATATATATGTGTACATATATTTAAATATTTATATGCTCCAAAACAAAACAAAACAAAACGAAGCGAAAATTAAGAAAATAACAAAAAATCAAATCAAATAATCGATTTTTCGCATTATATATACATTTACTAACGGATTTGTCAAGTATGGAACGCACAAGCTACAAAATATACAACGCAATTTTCGTAATATTTAATAACAAATCAATAACATTCGAGAATTATAACATTGAATATTTAACTTTTTTATAAATAACGGTGTATTGTTGAAATATTGATGATCAAATAACAAAACCAAAAAATGACGTAAACAAGCCCACAACATGAAAAGTGAAAATGACGAGCAAAAAAGAAACTTTACACTAAATAAATAAACAAACAAAATGTAGTATTTGAGTGTTGTCAAAACAGATATACATATATATATATATATGTATATATGTATATACTTATATGATAAATCAAACAGAAGAACACAAATTATATTCGTTGTAAATGTTGACAAGCAACTTGTGTTAAACAATATTGCAAAAACGGCAATTGAAATAACTCTCAACAATAAGACGAAGCCACAAAACCATAACGAGCATAGCTGTTATATAAATACCAAAAACAACAAATTATATTTAAAAAAAAAAAACGAAAAACAAAAAACAATTGATAATAATATATTACTCAAATTACAAATTTTTGGTGTCTGCATATATGGAAAAGCAACGAAAAATTAAGAAAACATGTATGCGTATATATATATATATTTGTATACATATGTATATGTATATACATATATATATGCATATACGTATATACATCCATACATATATTATTGAATAAACGATATTCCACATACGATATATTCCACAAAACGCCGATAGTTTTACTGGTCGGTCGCACTTTAGTGCACAGCGAAGGGCAATCTGAACTGCTTGCACAATCGGAACTGTTTGCGCAATCTGAACTGCTTGCTGAATGTGCCGATGCCAAAGCAGCGATCGCAGCCGTATTGAAAACAACTATAACACATACGATAGCTCACAGAAATCAGCGTATATATAGCAATAATAACCGTAAATTGGTGGCTGACTAGACGCAAGATTAGATTCGGGAAGCCATACAAATAATCCAAACATGCCAGACACCCAACAGTGCTGTGCAATATATATATGTGCACATATAAAAGAAGAAGAAGATCGGGCCAGCACTGTACAACAACTGTACAAACAGCAAAGAGCAGTTGCAGCCGCGGCGAATCGTACGCTGAACTGCAAATGCAATCTGAATCCAATTGGATTCCCTTGATTAGCAGCAATCAGAACTGATTGTGCCAAATCAGTCTTCAATTGGTTTGCTGAGATGTCGCTTTACTGGTTGCTGGTCTCGCTCGGCTTGCTGCTGCTGATGCTGCTGCTGTGGCGCAAGCGGCAGCTGATCTTGCTGGGATGCAGTCTGCCTGGTCCTTGGGCGTTGCCAGGACTCGGCAATGCCCAGATGATTGGCAAACTGAAGCCCGAGTGTGAGTTGTGTATAATTGTGAGCTATTTTTGTGTTTGCAAACGAGCAGCTTGTTCTTGTTGCAGATATATTTCTGGTATTCACCGAGCTGCGCGAACGCTTTGGCACCACCTATCGCATGTGGCTAGGACCACAGCTGTGGGTGTTTCTGCACAGCGCCGAGGAGACGCGAGAGGCGCTCAACGATGCCACACTGCGCAAGGCAGCCACATTCGACCAGCTCTGCCCGCTCATCGGCAACGGCCTGCTCCTCAGCCATGGACGCGACTGGGCGGCACAGCGTCGCCTCCTCACTCCCTGCTTTCAGCCGCAGCTGTTGCGTAGCTTTGTGCCAGCGTTGAACCAACATGCAAATCTTCTGCTCGACAAACTGCAGCTTACGAAAGGGATGGGAATCGAGGTGACGGATCATCTATTCGCCTGCCTCCTTGATGCCATTGTCGGTGAGTGATCTATCCTTTTAAGTCCTGCTCCTCTCACTCCTTCTGGTTTTTCACTTTTGCGCAGACACCTCGATGGGCTACCAGCTGCAGACACAGCAGCAGTTGCCCACCCACTCACCCATTGTGGCCGCCTTTCATCGCAGCGGCCAGTTGCTGTTCCAGCGAATGATTAATCCTCTGCTCGCCTCCGATTTGGTGTTCAAGCGAACGCGTCTGTGGCGCGAGTTGTGCGTCGAGCTGCAACTGATACATCAACAGATGGAGCAGATCATAGAGCAGCGTCACTTGCAATTGAAGAAGGACCAGCAGCACGAACAGGACGAAGAAGAAAAAGAAGACAAGGAGGAGCAGCCGGCAAAGCCACGCATTCTACTGGATGCCATGCTGCTGGCCGGATGGAATCATCAGCAGATACGGGATCAAGTCAACACCTTTGTCTTTGCGGTGAGTGCTGCCAACTGCTCCTCCTCGCTGTGAGTCAAATCAATCAGTCTTTCTCAATCTCAATCTATGTCTCCCTCTCTGTCTCCCTCTCAAGGGCGTGGACACGACAACAGCAGCAATGGGTTTTGTGCTCTACGCTCTCGGGAAGCATCCCACAGTGCAAGAGAAACTGCATGCAGAACTAAAGGATTGCTGTGCTGAGGAGGTTTGGGATCAGCTTAGTGGCCTTGTTTATTTGGATGCCGTTGTTGAGGAGGTGCTGCGCATGTACACTATAGTCCCGACCACTGGGCGCCAGACGTCGAGGGAAACAACAATTGGGGGCCGTCGATACTGCGCTGGAGTCACGATCTGGATAAACATGTACGGCTTGGCCCATGACCCACAGTACTTTCCAGCACCCTACGAATTCAATCCAGAGCGTTGGCTGCACCGAGAGATGCAAACGACACCGTATAGCTATATACCCTATTCGGGTGGACCGCATGTGTGCATTGGACGCAAGTATTCCCTGTTGCTGATGAAACTGCTCACCATTCGCATTGTCCAGCGATTCAGACTGGAACTCGCTGAGCCGCACGGCGAGCTGGTGCTTCAAGCCCAAATGGTACTCCGCTCCCGGCATGGTATCAACATCAAGTTCATACCACGCTGACTAGAGAAAAAGTAATTTTTATCAAATACAGTAGACTCGAGAAAATGTTAAGCAGTTTGTATGTTTGTAGAGCTATGAAATTTTTAAAGCCGTGTCTGTCTTTTCTTTGTTTTTATTGTTATTGTTACCCAATAAGTTATACATCGCAAATGTAAGTATTCAAATCTTGTAACAAATAAACCAAAATTTCCTGTAAAAAAATCCGGTTTTTCTTTTCATTGGATATTTGCTTTGCAGGTTGCTGTTTAGGATAAATAGCATGTGCACTAACCAGTACCACAAACTGGATGCTGCATTGGCGAAATTGCAAACAGGCGACAGCCCAATGCATACTTTTAGGGGCACACAGATATCAGCAATAAGGCTGTAAACCGACATGTACTTAAATATTTATAATATTTCCCACTTAACTACATATAAGTAAATATATATATATTGAGCGGAAAGCACAGACAACTCCTATAATGTATCAGCCTTTAATAAACAAATAAATATAAATATAACTCAATGCTTAAGCAGCACAATATGCTTAAGATATGGTATGTATATGTATTTATATGGCTGACTCCCAAGGAACATGCCATGTTCATAGGTTCCTTGGGAGCCAGCCAAATAAATGAACTGCGTGTGTGATTGGGGAAGTGGAGTATAGAGTACAGTTTTATTTGCGGTTGAGGTCCTGATTACTTGGTGTGAGTGTCCTCAGCGTCGTGGCCGCCGGAGGGCAGATTAAAGGCTTGTCGCTCGAGATGCGACAGTTTGCAGGGACGAAGCTCGTTAATAATTTCGGGGCTCTGCTCGTGGAGGAGCCGCAAGCGCTCCTCATCGATGCGACGCTCCATGTCCAGCTCCATGTCGTGCATAGCCTGCTTAATCTGGCGCTCCACCTCGACTAAGGCGGCACGCTCTTGAGCATGGTGCTCGATGTCGATTGCAAAATCCTTGAGCGCCCTCAAATTGATCTTCCTGCTGGTCGCTTCCCTTTCGCTGGCCTGCTGATAATGGCGCTCCATCAAAGTGGTTGGGGTAATTGGATTCGTTGCTGTGAGTGCTTCGTCCTTGTCCCGATAGAATTGCTGCTCCTCCTGCTGCCCGATCAGATCCTTGGCCATTTGCAGCTTCAGATTGCAACGCTTCTGGATGTCCTGATGGGCGCGCTTCTTCTCCCGCGCCTGCCGCTCACAGATCAAAATGTCGGCCAGCATATTATCGTGGGCATCCTTCTTACTGCGCATCTCGATCAGCTGTTGTCCAAGTTCATCGCTGATGCGACGACGCCGTTCAATGTCATCCTGTCGCTGTTGCAGCTGATGGTTAATAAAACTCTTGGTCACCGGACCCACTGCATCCATCACAATCACATTCGGCTTGTCGGACTTGGCAGCGTTTGCTTGGCGCAACTTGCGCTGCAATTCGACGATCTCATCGAGCATTTGCTTGAGCTCCCCGCGCTGCTTTTGGCGACACACGAATGCCTGCTGTAGATCATTGGCAACGGCCTTCTCATCGTTGTGACGCTTCTGTCGTTCCTCCTCCAGAGCCGACTGCTGTTGCTGATGCCGTTCCGCTTGCACCTCACGTATCTGGGCAACCAGTTGTTCACAGTACTCCTGCGTCTTCACCTGCAATGCCCGCTGCTCGGCCAGTTTCTCCTCGCGCACCTTCTCCATTAGCTGCTGTCCCTCCTTGCGCCGCTCTGCCCGATCCGCGCCAACCATTTGCATATTCTCATTGCACTTCTGGACCACACCCAGCGTCATCTTGGCCCGATTAATTTCGATGCGCAGATCCCTCAATCGCAGACAGTTTGTGAGCAGCTGCTTGCTACGCATTGCCTGGACCAACTCCTTGCGTTTGTGCTCGGCCACCGACGTGGCAATCGACGTGGTCTGGTGTTCCTTCTCCTGCACGGAATGATGCTTCTGCTTGCTGCGATCATCGGCTATCTGGTGCACCTCGTATTTGACCTGGAGATACATGCGATTCGTGTCCTTTGAGGGGGCAACGATCAGCGGTGATGCGTCCATCTTGTTCAACTGACTGCGATTCTCCTGCGGCAATGGCTTGAGGCGACTCAACATATCAGCGACGGGCTCCTGCGGCGCCGTTGCAAACAAGGATACGCACGGATCATCCCAGGCACCATATTGTATGCGTGCCGGCTCAACGCTGCGGCGTCGCCCACGACGCATGTCCCCAGACATTATTGAATCGAATTCAAGTCAGTAGTCTCGCAAGTATTGTTTGTGCGTGTTATTCCCGAATCGAGCGAACTATGTAACTACTACAGATGTGTGACTTAAACTGAAATGTATGTGCTGTGAAGCTAACTGCTTACAGCCCAAGTCACAGCTAGACAGATTTATCAGAGCTAATTAATTGGCATGAATTTTGTATGAATGTTTAGCTGTTTAAAAGATTTGCGCCCTTTTAATTACTTTGTTTGAATTTTGAGGCCAAGGACTATTTTTGCTTCAAAGGATGGCCAAGTTAAGCCTAATTTATCGATTTCTCAAAATTGTTGTACATTTTTTGTCTGATGACTTCAAATGACGAAGGTCATAAATAAAGATAGAGTGAAACGAGCTTAGATTGTTTATTTTGTGTATACTTACTTACCACCCACACCCGCGAAACGTGTGTTTGCGCAGTCTCGCCAGGTGTGTGAGTGCAAAATGTGTGATGTTCAACATCGTTGGTTTTCAAATTTTGCGCCCTCCCTTCGACGTGCCATCCCTGGGCATTCTCAATTGGGACATAGTGCCACTGGATGCCAGTGAGAGTGCGGTCGCCCATTGGTAACTCTCGGGGAAAGCTCAGCCGCTCAGCTGCGTTTGCGCAAAGCTTCGGCCCGAAGCTTTGTGCTTTGTCAGTGCATCGCAAAACGCCGCCGAATTAAATCTGTGCTCCTGCATTTTTTTTTGTGTTGGTCGCGGATATTGTGCGTTAAGAAAGTAATTTAATTTAACTTAGTGATGAAACCCCCAAAAAGTCTGCTGAAACAGAAATTAGATTACAATGAAAATCGCTGCAGCATAAGTGCAGCTTGAAGTGAGTGTTGTTCTTGTTGTTGTGAGAACAAAAGCTCTATATTTGTGAGCCTTTAACAGTTTTTTAAGTTTTAAAATAATATAAAACCACAACTAATACAAAACAAAATGAAAAAATTAAAAACTCAAAAGCAATAATCAGATAAGTGAATTACAAGGAAAACATATAAAATGATCTGATTAAGCTTTTGCATAAATTCTAAACACACACACGCCACCCCAATACATACACGCATCGATGGAAAGCTTTCCAACGCTGGACTCAAGTAAGTGTAAAATTCTTTTATATGTTGCCTTTTATTTTTCGTAGGCTGAGCTTATCTGACATGCGCGTACACACCGACATACATTAAGCTGTGCCTAAAAAGCTTTCTACACTAGTCGTTACATGCACACGTATGAGAAAGAAGATAAGTCGTGTCAGATGAGTGCAAGCTTAATTTGATTTGCCTAATTATTTACATATGGTCCATGCCACCAAAGAAAAGAAGAGAAAAATAATTAAAACTCAATAAAAGAAAATAAAAGAAAGAAAAATATAGATAAATAAAAATAATAGCGAAGAGAAAAAAATGATTACAACAACAAATTACATACATTTTGTATAGTCCCTGCACGGCACATACAACAACAACAAACATTCTATTTGTGCATGCGCAGTGCGAACAGCTGTTCATATAAAAAGCTTAGCGCGCACACTGGCCTGCTGCAGTACAGTGTCTGCAAGATTTGTTCGGCCACCGGTGCCTTTATTAGTTCAAGAGTAATAAACGTGTTCGAATGCAAATAAAACCGTATTAGGAACAGTCGTACGTGTTCGACTATCGATTTCGATATCGCCTAAGCTAGTATTGTCGACGAAATATACTACTGTCCCAGAAAAGTATATTTTGTTTTTGTTGTCCTACACGTTAGTTAAAAACTATGATAACCTTTATTATTATATATACAAAACTGAAAAGTATTTTTTGTAAATCATTAGCTTAGACGACTTAAAACTTCAATAAGAAGTTGATAGAATATTGACTCAAATATATAAAACTATAATTCGCGATAGAATTACTGCTCCTCCTGCTGCCCGATCAGACCCTTGGCCGCATGCAGCTTCTAATTGCAACTCTTCTGGGTGCACTGATGGGTGCGCTTTTCCTCCCGCGCCCCACAGATCATAATCGCGGCCAGCATATTATCGTGGGCATCCTTCTTGCTGCGCATCTCGATCAGCTGCTGTCCAAGTTCATCGCTAATGCGACGACGCCGCTCAATATCATCCAGTCGCTGTTGCAGCTGCTGGTTAATAAAACTCTTGGTCACCGGACCCACTGCATCCATCACAATCACATTCGGCTTGTCGGACTTGGCAGCGCTTGCTTGGCGCAACTTGCGCTGCAATTCGACGATCTCATCGAGCATTTGCTTGAGCTCCCCGCGCTGCTTTTGGCGGCACACGAATGCCTGCTGTAGATCATTGGCAACGGCCTTCTCATCGTTGTGACGCTTCTGTCGTTCCTCCTCCAGAGCCGACTGCTGTTGCTGATGCCGTTCCGCTTGCACCTCACGTATCTGGGCAACCAGTTCTTCACAGTACTCCCGTTTCTTCATCTGCAATGCCCGCTCCTCGGCCAGTTTCTCCTTGCGCACCTTTTCCATTAGCTGCTGCGCCTCCTTGCGCCGCTCTGCCCTCTCCACTTGTATATTCTTATTGCGCTTCTTGACCACACCCATCGTCATCTTGGCCTGAGTGTGGAGCTGCTTGCTACGCATTGCCTGGACCAACTCCTTGCGCTTGTGCTCGGCAATCGCCATGGCAATCGCTGTGGTCTGGTGCTCCTCCGGATTGATAGATTGATGCTTCTGCTTGCTGCGCTCATCGGCTATCTGGTGCACCTCGTATTTGACCTGGAAGTACATGTGATTCGTGTTTTCTGAGGGGGCAACGATCAGTGTATCATCTAGGAACCCAAACACTATTGCAAATTTCCATCGCAGGTCTAAGAGAAGCGAGTCGAAGTCACAAAATCCTTGTTTTCTTGAAACCCCAATCAATATTATCGACATGGAGTTTGTCCGGATCTGCAAGAATATAACCGAGCTATGGGTAATTTTCTGTTTACGATTTTTTTGTTTAGTTTAGCTGTTTAAAAGATTTGCGCCCTTTTAATTACTTTGTTTGAATTTTGAGGCCAAGGACTATTTTCGCTTCGAAGGACATCCGGACTGTCCTTGAAATGGCCAAGCTAAGCCTGATTTATCGATTTCTCAAAATTGTTGTACATTTTTTGTCTGATGACCTCAAATGGCGAAGGTCAAACGTGATAAAGTGAAACGAGCTTAGATTGTTTGTTTTGTGTATACTTAGATAGTTATTTCTTTATTTGGTATTTCCATGTATTCATTTAATTGTTTCATTGCTATTGTACAATTTTGCAATTTGACATTCGACATATGTAGTTTGTTGATGCTTGCCTCGGCTAGGATTATGATCATATTATTATGTTTATAAATTTAGCATGATTTGGTTTTGGTTGTGTAACTTTTTCAAAGTGTTTACTCTAATAATAATGATGATGATGTTGTAGCATAGCATACTAAGTACTCGTACAGACACACGTACATCCAATTAAGACTAGACGAGAAAACTATAGTCGATGGAGAATTGCACGACTATTTTGTCACCCTGTACTCAGTTCAAGGTTGAGACATTAAACACTAACAATTGTACGACAAATTATTTCGAGTATAGTTTATATATATATATATATATATGAGATAGACGAGTATGGATTAACTATATTGTATTGAGTACTGGGAAGAATGTTTAAAATATTTGCTACACATCGAATTGACGGACTCTACAATTAAGACGGACACACAATTTGAAATATATAATACTTGTATTTGGTCTCCCATCGGTTTGTTATACATATACTCATAGTACACTTAGGCTTTGGGCTGGCTAAATACATAATACTTTTGATTTATTCATTTCTTCTGACGACTACATTTGGATCAATCGTCAATCGTCAATCGTTTGTGGATGGACCATATATTTATATGATTATATTATACATCATATATCTTTGACGGAAACAACTTTTCATTGGCAGAATTTGGGGACCCGATTTCGATGGAGATAGCAGATTTGACTATTTGTTGTAGCTCATGTCTCATCTGTCTATCTCGCTCTTTGGCTTCTTTCACCGTTTCTCTTTAGTTTTGTCTCTTTCATTATTGTGTATCTTTTTTGGAAACAACTTGAATTTTCTTGTTTTTAAATGTCTACTTTAAACGCATATTTTGTTTTTTGGTTGTCCTACACGTTAGTTAAAAACTATCATAACCTTTATTTATTATTAATTATTGTTAATAATAAATCAAAAGTTGACCTTGGTGAGCGGAGGGCTTTCACTTAAAGTTGACTACAAAAAAAATTTGTGAATATAAATAAGTAAAACTACTGCACTTAAATTCCAAATTTCTATGCCCAAAATAACGATCGTAAAATTAAAATATAAAATATTCAATATGTACAAAACTGAAAAGTATTTGTTGTAAATCATTAACTTAGGCGACTAAAAACTTCAATAAGAAGTTGACAGAATGTTGACCCAAATCATGCAATAATCTTGTATAACTATAATTCTTTTCAGAAAGTATGCCAAATATCAGCATACATATTAATATGGACAGCAATATGCCTAATCTAGAGGATGCCAACAATTTGTGGTTTTATTTAAGTTGCTTATATGCTAGGCCAAATCGAAATATGGCTCGAACTCTGTGCCCCAAACACCTGAACTCTGGCTGAGATTGCGGGCGAGATCAATATTTAAAAGCAAAAAGTGCACACACACAATTTGGCTGGCGTTTTGCATGTTGTGTTGTAAGTGTTATCGATTTTGTTCGATTAATCGTAATAAATGTATAAAAAAATATTCCATTGTTGAGACACAAGTGTAAATTGTAGAAAACAAAAAAAACCATTCAATTTTGGATTTTCTTTGCCTTTTGCTTGATGCCCGAACGATAATGATAGTGATAACGATAACGATAACTCAGCCATCAGTTGAACTGCAACTGCACCTAGATCTCCTCTCTACTTATTGTTGTTCTCCTGCAACATATCCTCGAGGGCTCCATTTAAGCGACCCTTGCTGAGTGCCTCCACGA
Organism: Drosophila neutralis; assembly: GCA_035044385.1. Classification (NCBI taxonomy): domain Eukaryota; kingdom Metazoa; phylum Arthropoda; class Insecta; order Diptera; family Drosophilidae; genus Drosophila; species Drosophila neutralis. Next base: position 69,297 of record JAWNME010000391.1, on the reverse strand, counting down.
GCATATGCAGTCGCTCCTCCCGCTCCGAATGACGACGCTCCAGAAGCGACACCTGCAACATTGAAACATATATTCAAATACTGTTTAATACCAACAGATAAGACACTGTAAAAACTTGTATACTGCTTGGTGATATATATATATATATATATATATGCGTTGAAATCTCGTCTATATATACCTTGGCTTTGAGGGCATAGTAGTCGACGGGGATTTTGCGTCGCTTCTGTGTGGCAAATGCCTCTTCGCGCTCATTGAGACGCTGTTGCAGGATGCGCACAGTATCATTGCAGGAGGCCAGCTCGCGATCATGCGCACTCTGCAGAGTCTTTAGCTTTAGGAGTAGACAATGAGGGTGGACAATGATCGATTAGCTAGCTGGCTAGGTAACGTAGATACTACGAATAACTCACATCCTGCAGTCGCTTGTCGTGCAGCGTTTTGTAGTCGGCCTCCAGCAGGTGGTATTTGTTTTGTGCCTCCTTCAGCGCTTGGGTCTCCGTTGTCGCTGGCACATGATCATGATAATGATTGTGGTGATCGTGAATACGTCGCGTTGCGGAGCTGCAACCGGCAGAAATGCCAGCACCCTGTAGTTTGGATTCCAATCGGCCACTGGCACCTGGGTGAAGAGATATATCACATTTTATACGAATGTAAGCTGTAACTTCAAATAACTACTATAATATAGACAAGTCGTAAATCTCATCTAAATGTTACTGTGCACAAATACAGTGCAAGGAAAGGTACAAATGTATCTGCCAATTGATAACCAGACTTATATTTAATCAACTGTAAGTAAGTAAGTATTTTCCTGTTGAATAAAGTAATATGCATTTAAAATCTGGGCTCAGTCGAGCCATCTCGAACTTGTCTCAAGGGAATCCACTAGAAGCAGTTCGAAGCTGGCTCAGATCTTTATGTAAGCATTTGGACGTGCCCAGCAAGCGGGGTTCAACGCACTCTAAAGTGTCAGACTCTCCAAATTAAAGTTTCCAAAAACCAACAACATAAAACAATAAAAAAAGATGCCAAATTTATAACAATAATTAAATAAGAGTCTCGAAGCTGATTACATAACGAGCCAACCAAAAATTAGCATTTAAACACGCGTACAATATTAAAACAACATTGTTGCTGCTATCGCTGGGCTATTGTCAGCACTATTTGTGAACAACAACAACAACAACAACAGCACAAAGGCAGCAACAAATGTAACAGCGACATTAAAGAAGCAGCAGCAGCAGCAGCAGCAACTATAACAAGCGACATGGGGCATTATAAAACGTTGCGCGCATGCGCAAACGACAAACGCGTTAGCCACGCCCACTGCTCGCCACACGCCCCTCACCCCTCCCCCAGCAGCGACTCGTCTTTGACTTTGACTTTCGCTTTCGAATTTTCTTTTTCTCTTTCTCTCGTCGCAACAAAAAACTAAGCAAAAATTTTAAATCGATGAAATGTAAATAATAAACACAAAAAACAAAAACAAAAACAGAAAAAAACAAAAAAACGAGTCCCCCACATGAAGGTGACATAACCAAGTGGCCGGGATGCCACACGTCCAAGGGGACGGTGCGGTGGGAGGGGTAGTTGTTAACGTGTCTAGTTTCTGTGTGTGTGTGTGTGTGTGTGTGCGACTGGTTAAGCGACACATGTACAAAAAGCCTGGCCATTTGAAATGAGTGCAAAAAAAAGAAGCAATTGAGTCTTGCTCGAGATCGAGTCGAGATTGCTCGACTAGCAGATATCCTACAGTTGACCCCTGGTGCGAATATGAAAAACACCGTTGCCTCAATTCTAAACCATTTTTTGTTTGTTAACGTCAAAAGGTTGTGGAAAATAATTCACCACGATTTTTGGGTAAATAAGCATATAGAAATTATTGCCTGGAAAAAAGTTGAATTTGGTTTAGCTGTGTATCGATAATTATCGATACTTTCAGCTGTTATTCTCTCTTGATACCTATCAAGTATATATATATATATGGGCTTTAGCTATTCTTCCTCTTTTGCTTCTTATGATGTGCACAACTGTCGGACAACCCTTTTCGCCCACTGCCAATATGTACAGGGTATGTGTGTGTGTATATGAAAAAAGTAGTTGTGCGGTCAAAAGGCCGCCAGCGGCAGCTTCACTTTGCCAGCTAGGAGTTAGGGGATGTGAAGGGGGTGCTGCGGCAAGGGAGGGGAGGGGGCGGTTAGTGGGTTTGTTGAGCAGTTTGGACAGGCGTGCAATGATTTATTTCAGCAATTTATTTGCGTGTTTCTCGTCGCTTGGCTTTAAACAAAAAACAAAACTAAAAAAATCTTGTACGTGCTGACGAGCAGAGAAAGTCCATAAATTACACGAACAATAACAGCGAACGGCGACCGAGTGACACACACACACACACACACACAGAGGTATGTATGTGGGGAGGGGGACTTACCTGCACTAAGAGTCGCCGCTGCAGCTGCTCCAACTGCAACGCCAGCAGCTCCTGCTCCTGCTGCACCAGCCGTCTCCCGTTCCCGCTGCAGCTTCCTAATGGTCCTCTTGCAGTCATCCAGCTCGCGTGTGAGTCGCTGCATCGCCTTGTTCTTGATGGCCAAATCGACACGCATGCTGCGCACCGAGCTCAGCAGCTGAGAGTCCTCCTTGTGCGTGCTAGCCGAGAGTGGACCATGTCCATGGCTGTGCAGCGATAATGTTGAGTCGGACTGCGAGATGGGCAACTTGGAGCCGATGGGCAACGGATGGCGTCGCTGGTTGCCGCTCTGCTTGGAGTTGGGACGCGATGTGTTTGGCGTGGAGTTGGCTGTGCTGCTGGTGCTGCTGCTGCCCGCTGAGTGCAATTGTTGCTGTTGCAACTGTTGCTGCAAATGCTGCTGACAGATGACGCTGGGGGAGGGGCAACCAATGGTGTTGGTGCTGTGATCACGCATCGAGCCACCACCACCACCAACACCGCCGGCGACCATCGGATGCGTCTGTGTGCCCGTTGATGTGATCGCCTGACTACGGCCACAGTGGATGGCCACATCTGGTTGAGGCAGTGCTTCCGTTTGGGTGCAATTATTGTAATAACGATCCGCTCGCTTTTGCATATAGCGATCCAAAGTGCGCACCTGGGATTCAATTTGCTCATTCAGCTTCGTATTGATCTCCTGCAAACTGTACAAGCGATGATTAGGACACAACTCAATCCCCACCTGTCTCTCTCTCTCGCTCTGTGCCGCCAACTCACCTGAGCACCTGGGTCTCGAGATCGGCAATGTGCGTCTCGTATTTGGCCTGTACGGAATTGAAGCGCGCCTGAACATTGGCCAGAATCTGTTGAGCCTTGCGATCCTGCTCCTTGGCATCCGATTCCAGTTGAGCGATACGCTGCTCCAGCAGCTTGCGACTGCTCATATTCTCCTGATCGTTCAGCGAGCAAACGCCCGGATTCTTCGATGCAACTGCGGGCGAAAGAGAGAGAGATAGAGTGATTGAGAAAGGGAGAAAGGGGTACAGAGAAGAGAGAGGCAGCAAGAGGAAGAGAGAGAGAGGTATGCTCACCAATCAAAGCGGATACGGAGTCGGGATGCTTGCGCATGAGAATGCGCTCCATTTCGCGGCACTGTCGCTGCAGATCCTGTATGATGCGTGCATCCTTCTGCTTGGTGTCGGCCGCGTGGCGTCGCTCCTGTTGTGCGTCCTCCAGTTCGGAGCGCAGGGAACGCTGCAGCTGAATGGCCTCGTCGCGATCTCGGCGTGCCGATTGCAGCTCACTGCGCAACACACCGGCACACTCGTGCAGATGCTGCACATCCAGTTTGAGCATCTCGGACTCCTCCTGCAGCCGGCCATTGTTGTCGCGGAGTGCACGCTGCGTCTGCGACAAGGATTCGCTCTGCAGCCGAACCGATGCCAGTCGCTCCTCGGTATCCTTGAGCTGTTCCTGCAGCTGCTCGATCTCCAGCTTGAGCACATGCTCCCGCGACACGCTGCACGCGATCTGCTCGATGGGTGAACTCAATGTGCTGACCAGCTGCTTCGGCGAGTGGCCCACCGCCTTCTCACTGTAGCTGGCCACCGGTGCGATTGGCTGCTGCGCATAGCTGCGGGACTGCCGGACTCCCGGTGGTGCCTGGTTCGCCTCCGGTTCGGTTAGCTCCTCCATCTGGCGATAGAGAAACAAAAACAATAACAAAAAAAAAACGTAAACAAATTTTACGGATTATTTCGAGTTCGGCATTCGTGAAAGTGCGCCTGCTAAGTGCCGGCAACTTTTTTTTATGTTGGGTGTGTGCTAACTAACGGTAACAGCTAACAGGCAACAACAGGCAACAACAGCCAACAGCTAATAGCTAACAGCAAATGCCGGCCAAAATAGCAGCAATAACAATGCCCACAACAACAACAACGGCAACAACAACATGGGCAAACAATGAGCATCAGCGTAGTTTCTACGTGACTCCTGCCCAACCCCCAACCCACCTCCTTTCTGGCCAAAAACAAAAACAACTGTGAAACCAGTCAGAGGCAACAGCTACGCAACCAGCGGCGTACAGTGGTGCCAAAGTACACCAAACAAGTGATTCAATTCGTTCATCATTTTAGATTTTATAGACACGAATCTAGATTAAATAGATACGTATTTGCAAAAAAAAACATTACTTTCAGCACAGTTTGCTTCAGTTTCAGTCGCAAGAGAACACTTTAAGAATGCTTTAGTTCTGCGAAACTACAGCAGATGGCGCCCAAGCAGCGACTAAAGTTTTGCATTAGAGCAGACCATAATATTATTACAGCCATGTTTGACACACTGTGCAATGGTTGGAGACCTCGCATGCACACACACACTCGCACACAATGCTTCACTTATGCATGTGTGTGTGTAAATAAGTATTTAACAAGGGTAAGCGATGACGATTTAGACTTCAACAAATAATTACGATGATGTGGGTGTGAAGCACCAACAACAACAACAACAACAACAGCAGCAACAACAACAACAATACCTGTTAATACAACAATAACAACAATGCACTCGATAAAGCACCGAAAATATTGGAGAAAGAAAGTTCGTGGCTCTGTCCCCAACAACTTTGTTTCAGCCACACACGCCCCCGCCCCATCCATCTATTGTCCACGCGAGTGTGTGTACGAGTGTGTGTGTGTGTGTGTGTGTGTGTGCAGCACTTTTTCAAGTCTCATTTAAAGTCTCATTACATTTTTTTGTTGTTTTGTGGTTTTCTTTACTAGCCCATTCGCTCCACTTGAAGCACTTTTGCTTTCATCGCTTCGCTCGCTGATAGATTCTACCTGGAAAGCAGTTGTCCAAACATTTAAATGGAAGCTGCTCCCCTTGACAACAAAACAAAAAACGAAAAAACCAAAATAACAAAAAAGAAGAAGAAGAAAAAACATATTCAACTGGCCCATTTTTGGTTATTTATTATTTAAATTTTTGTTGGTCGGGTTTATTTTCCCATCTACTCTCAAGCCGAGCCTAAACTATCGTCATGTTTTTTATGTACGTGCATCGATTTGGCTTCAAGTTGTGCTTGTTTTTTACAACTAATCCACACTTTCCATTTCATTTACAAGCATCAGGGCAACAATAACGAGACACTTTTTGCACATGTCTTACAAGTCATTATCATATGAATGGAGCTCATCGGGTAGCTTATGTTACTGACATAGATATAGTATCATGAGTACTATATATCCTGAATATTTCATAAGGATCATTAAGCAAACACTGCAGTTATTCAAATGTCAACTAAGATGCCTTTGACTATCCCAAGTTTATAGTATATTTTCAAAAATACTTGATGTACACAGCAAGCATATACTATGAGATACCCTATAAACATTTGAATAATCTGTACACTGCATCCCCGGAGTATGCTGCAAATGATTACGCATCAGAATTGTATGCTATGGCAAAATAAGAACTTTTATTGACAGATTTTATTCTCAATTCTGGAATAAACAGATAATGCCTGCCAAAGATTACTATCTTTTGAGAATACTTGATAGTTGCATATCAAAAATGTAAAACTGAGAAATAGTCAGTGTTGAATAATACACATATTTTCAAAGCTCTTCAGATATAATTATAAGATCTACAAATCAGTTTGTTTCCAGTCGCAAAACAAAAGTGAATCTCTGAATCAAGTGAAATCTTTACTTAGATAATCAAACGATTATCAATACAAATACAAATGCACATTCACTATCTAAAACACTCATACGCTAAGCAGTACGTATTCATGTAAGTATTCATGATTCATGAGTGGTGTACTTATGAGTATTAAGGACAATTTCACTGCTTGACAGCGCTCTAGATTCAAACTTGAGATTTGCAATTAACTTGAACTCTCTTCGGACAGCAATGAACTACCACATATATGTACATATGTTTATCTGTATAATCTGTGCAAATATATGTAAAGTGAAAGGAGCTACGTTTCTGATTGGAGAGCGAGAGTAAATCATAGCGTGGGTATTACCAATAGCAATGCCAATAATAATATTAACAACAATTAGAAATGATGTCAATGCGTCTAAATTGGAAACTTTTGAAGTTCGCTTTGACTTTTGAGAACTTGCAGCGAAACAGAGCAATCAATCAGTGTCAGAGAAGTGTTGCCAAATTATCCAAATTTCACACATATATATATATATATATATATATATATATTTTTACATAATGTGTGGGCGAGTAACCACGCCTCCTCCATCTCCCTCATCTGTCACTCTCCCTGCGCTTTTAGTGGCAATAATAACAATAGCAACAATGTGCTCCACTTGCACCAGTTGACAAGTGGCAAATTGTGCAAATTGGCATCGATTCGTTATCGATAACGAGCGCCGACTAATTAGTTTGATTGATTGACTGACTGACTGACTGACTGACTGACTGACTGCCTAATTGTGCATGTAGAAAGTCAAGCTAATGTGTTTATCTATATTTATATTTGCTGCAAACACGCCTCCAACAACATTTAATAGCATTCATTATTTATTCGAGTCATTTGATGGGCACTTAAATCGTCGGACGTATTTTAACGGGTCTGATAATGATAATCATCCATATATTAATGCTGATTGGCCATAGTATATCAAAATAGGAATATAGAAAACTAGCTAGTCTCCCAAAGATATTTTCATGGGATTATCATCTGATAATAACACATGAAAAACAATCTATAAATATATATATATATACCATTTACATATGCTATATATTTTCTTCATTAGCTATAGAATTGTGTATGGAATAAACTAACTCAGATCTGAAGTTTTGAAACTCGTCTTGCATCATTTCAAAAATTCTACGAATATTGAGATTCGATATAGAAACCATTTTACTACCCACCAACAACTATCCGATATGTATCAAATTTGAAGTTTAGGTCTAGCTTTGCCTAGTATTATTGTGACGAGGCTTACAATAATTAAATGATATTGTTATTAGTTGTAAGCAAGATTTATGTGTTTCTTGAAGTATTCAATTGAGTGAGTATGCGCCTAATGATACAGTAGACAGTTGCCCAAAACTACCAAATAAATGTGAGATTTGAGATATTCGGCATACTGGTTCTTGGAGCAAGCTCCGGGATTATGCATTATGTGTTATCACAGCATAAATTATGACAAACAAAATAAAATTAGAAAAGCGAAAAGAGCAACACAGAGTTGTTGTTGTTGTTGTTGTTGTAATCCACATCCACCCCTTGAAAGAAAGCGAGAGCGTTGGCGGCGTTGGCGACATTTTTGTCTGCGATCCGATTTGAAAATTAACATAAGAGATCGGACAACAACAACAACGGCAACAGCAACAAACAGCAGCAACAAGCAACGCATTTATGAAGATTCATGCAACCGATAAAAAGCAGCATTCGACGCTGCTGCTGCTGCTGTCCATAAGGAAGAGAGGCGTCGCGTCGCAGTCGCCGCAAAGGCAGCGCAGTTGGCGTTAACAGCAACAGCAGCAACATAAATTGAGCGATCGGCAACGACTACAACAATTTACATACATAACACGATTGCTATACACCAACACACACACACACACACACACATAGAGACACACACACACACACAGAGTGAGACTTTTGAGAGGTAGCCAGGCGACGCTGGCGACGCTGGCGTCGCTGCTGAGAGAAATATTGAGAAATGAAATGGCAATACTTTTCCCAACGTTGGTATAAAAGCGCCACTCCACCAACGGGACATGTCTCATTACGGTTTACTGTTAGATCTCGCTAAGATGTACGACGGGAGATCAAGAGCAATAATATTTCAAACAGCAACAACAACAATGACAGCAACGGCAGCAAGCGTGTTGCTATTGCTGTTGTTGCAACAACAACAGCCACAGGCAACAGCCATGACGCTGGAACGTTTGGCGCTGGAGCGAAATGAGCTGCCACCGCCAGCAGATCCGACCGCCTCCTCCTCGCCTGATCTTGTTGTGGATGATATGAAAATGGCCGCATTATCGGCAATGGGAGATACGGATATGTATATGCTGGTGCCGGAATCGATAGCCAGCCAGCTGGATGATACGGAGCATGTGCATCGCAACACAATCGAAGCGGAAGACGAGGCCCAAGCGGATGCAGAGAGTGCGGCGGACATGCTGATGCTGGAGAGCGATGATACGCCGGCCATGCAGCTGGTGGAGCTGCCCAGCGTTATAGCCGAATCTCAGACAGAGTCACATGCCGAGCTGGAGATGGTGGCGGAGCCCGAGACGGAGACGGATTCCCAGCCAGAGCCCATAATTGCAGAAGTGGCATCGCCGGAGCTAATTGAAGAGCATGTTGTGGAGCAGCCGGTGAGCAAACATGAGGAGCAAATGGAAAATGTTGAACCCATGCCGCATGCAGCAATCGAGGCAGCACAAGTGGAAGTGGAAAGGGAAGGCGAAGGGGAACAGGCCCAGGCACAGGCAGAGGAGCAGCAGCCACAAGCTGCTGATGAAATGACGCCCGTGGAGGCGGAGGAGGAGGATCTGATAGAAAGGATGGAGGAGGACAGCGAGTCCAAGCCAGAGACTGAAGACTCCAAGTCAGAGCTGATTGAGAACGAGCAAGTCGAAAGCACAGATCCAACAATGCTGGCCTCCATGGCAGCGGGCATTGAGGAAAGCATCAGTGAAGCCATAAGTGAATTGCTCCCAGAGGAACTGAATGTGGCACAAAGCCAGGAGCAGGGACAGGGACAGGAGCCGGCGCAAGAGCAGGTGCAGGAGCAGGAGCCGGCGCAGGAGCAGGTGCAGGATGTGCAACAGATCATCTTCCAGCAGTCTGATGAAGTGGAAACAGAAGTGGCAACAGCAACTGAGCAACAGCTGGTGGAATCAATGCCAGCGGATCCCATAGAGGAAACACCCCAAGAGGAGATCAAGGCGGAGCAAAGCCAAAATGAAAGCGAAACCGATGCAGAAACCCCAGTCGAGACACCAGTTGAGGCACCAGTTGAGGCACCAGTTGAAACACCAGTCGAAACTCCTGTGGAAACTCCTGACGAAACTCCTGAGGAAACTTATGTAGAAACTCCTGTGGAAACTCCTGTAGAAATACCTGTCGAATCTCCAGTTGAAGGGTCAGTTGAAACTCTAGCTGAAACTCCAGTTGAAACTCTAGCTGAAACTCCCATGGGAACTCCAGTTGATGCTCCTATTGCGGAACCAGTGGCAACACTAGTGGATGCCCCAGTGGAAACTCCCATTGAAACTGATCTGGAGGCCGTACCGGAGGCTGAGATGGAAACACTAAACGAAGCCGAGGCAATGATGCCCGTGGAGGAAATGGTCAGTGTGCCCGAGCAGGGCGCTACTCTGCCCGCAGTTGCCGTCGAAGCAGAGTCAGAGCCAGAAAAGGAAGCGCCAATCTTATCTGATGAGAAGCAAGATGGAGCTGAAGCACCAGTTGAAGGACCAGTTGAAACCCAAGGCGAAACTCAAGTGCAAATCCTAGCTGACGAGCAGCCCGAATCCGTGCCAGAGCAATCCATGCTGACGACCATAATACCAATGGTTCTTCCACCGCAAATAGCAGATCCGAAGCCCGAGTCGGAGCCCGCGTCGGAGCCGGAGTCGGTGCCGATTCAAGTGATTGATAGCGTATTGAACTATGTGAATGCCTCGCTTATGCAGCCGGAGCAAGATGGGGGACAGATGGCTGCGGTCCCAGAGATCGCATTCAGTGCACAGCTAAGACGCTATGATGGCGCCCAATTGTGGCGCATTGTCCTCCAAACGGACAAGGATAGGAAACTGGCTGACGAATTGCAGTCCAAATACGGTAAATATAGTCAAATAAAATCGAGAAACGACACATTTTGCTTAAACCCAATCTCTTGTCCAATCTCTCTCTCGCCCCCGCCAGATGGACAACTGTGGAAGGAGGTCAAGCAGGAGGTGGACTATCTGCTCAAGCCGCAAGTGCTGGCTGCTGCTGAGCGGCACATTCGCGCTGCGAATTTATCGCGCATTGTGCTTATTGATAACCTGCAGCAGGCTATCGAAGTCGAGAATCCGTCCGCCGAGGAAATAATCAAACTGCAGAATCGCAACGGTGAGAATTAGGGTGTCCCAAGCTGGATTATTTTGAGCCCCCACCTCAGGTGTCGCCATAAATGAGCTTTTAATGCAGCTAATGGTTAGGGCGTGTGAAAAGTCATAAAGTAACCGAACACACAAAAAAGGACGAGGAACTGCACAAGGGAAGGACCAAAAAAATATATAAAAAACACATAAAAAAAGGGGGTTGCTAAAGTAAAAAAAAAAGAGTTATCGAGACAGCAAATTGAGTGACGGTCGGAACAGTTGTGACAGCTTTGATATACACACAACTCGCGACCTGCACTTGAGGCACACACAGCACACAGTACACAGCGCCCTGAACTTGGGACGCACTGCAGCCAGAAAGCTCTGTCTCAGAGGGGGTGTCAGAGATTCCGCTTGCAACTTGCAAGACACTTGTTTAATCAATAACAGGCACGACACGCAATTTCCTTGAGCCGGAACGGGAATTGAGCCATTGATGGCATTCTCAGTACTTGACACTTGTTCTCCCTTCTTATTTATTTGTATGCATTTTATTTTCTTCTCCTGGGGGTAGGGGTTGAGGGTTGAATGAACTCGTTATTTTGTGTTGCCATAGCTGGCTAGCGTTTCACTTAAAGTCTATGTCTATGCTCGGTGTATCCGCAGGACAACGGCTAACGTGGCAGGCCTATCATCGTCTCCAGGACATACACGATTTCATTGACTACATGGCCAAGACGTATCCGGACATTTGCTCCACAGAAACCATTGGACACTCCGTGGAGAAGCGTCCGCTCAAGATACTCAAGTGAGTAACCCATAATAATCATAATAATGTCGATATTACAAATGACTCCCTAGGATTTCGAATGGTAATGCGCGTAATCCTGGTATTTGGATCGATGGTGGAATGCATGCACGCGAATGGATCAGTCCGGCAACCGTCACCTATGTGGCCAATCAGCTGATCGAGGGCTGGGAGCAGCTGCCGGAGCATATGAGGAACATCAACTGGTACATTCACCCAGTGGCCAATCCCGATGGCTACGAGTATTCCCACACAACGGATCGGCTGTGGCGCAAGAATATGCGCTCCCATGGACGTCAGTGTCCCGGCGTCGATCTAAATCGTAACTTTGGCTACAAGTGGGGCGGCAAGGGCACCTCGGCGAGTCCCTGCGCTCAGACATATCGCGGCAGCAAGGCCTTCTCTGAGCCGGAAACCTTCTACATATCAAAATACATTAGTGGCTTCCCCAGGGAGACGTTCCAGGCATATCTCTCCTTCCACAGCTATGGCCAGTACATACTCTATCCATGGGGCTATGACTATCATCTAACCAAGGATCGCGCCGATCTCGATCGAGTGGCGCGTCAAGCGGGCTCGGTAAATACATATATATATATATATAAATAGATATAGATATAGATATATAGATCGAATGTTAGCTAATTCATTCAATCCTCTTCCGCATAGATCATCACAAAGTCGTCGGGTGTTAAGTACACAGTTGGATCATCGGCCACAACACTCTACCCGGCCGCCGGCGGCTCGGATGATTGGGCCAAGGGTATTGCTGGCATCAAATATGCGTACACCATTGAGATGGGCGACACGGGTCGCTATGGGTTCGTCCTGCCCGCTCGCCACATCGAGCACAATGGCAACGATGGCTACACCTTTGCCGATACCGTCGCCCGTGCCGTTGCCCAAGGACGCTCCCTGGATGCCAGGAGCAGCAGCAGCAGCAGCAGCAGTCGTCGCCGTAGTCGCTAGAATTCCTCCGGCTTAGACTTAGTTCAATATGAATTTTTTTTTGAGTGCGAATTTTTTTTTAATGTTATTTATATGAGAAACTATTTATTTATTTATTTATGTGTAACTAGACAAATTGAACATTCCAAAATAGACTGAGACATGTTTATTGCAAAATCCTTGAGACATTTGTTTACTGTTGTCAAAGGATAGCACTATATATCTGTATATATCCCAGAAGGATGCTCTCATCAAAAGCACTCAGCGCTTGAATATTGCTGCATCTCTGCTGCATGTCTGTTTAACAATCTGTGTTGCATAATCGATCTTATTGGAATTTCTATTAATATGACAGGATATATTGATGAGCTATATCATAATAGCTGCACTTTTTCACTGGCTAATTTGGGAACAGTTATCGATAAAGTGTAATAGACTGTTTGTGAGGAGGGATCGACGGACTTAGGGCCTAAATCGATTCGACGATTGCAGCTGATCAACAATTTCACGATGGCATTGATCTCGTCCTCCTCCTCCCCCTGCTCCCCTCTTACTCTTCTTCTTCATGTTCTGTGTAATACTCATAATCCTCTTCATCTTCTTCATCCCCATACCCATACTCCTCCTCTTCCTCCACTTCCTCCACTTCCTCCTCTTCATCCTCTTCATCCTCTTCGGGAATAGGTTCACTGCGCTCCATACTCATATTTGCTCGTTTTTAGTCGTACTTTATTTTTCGGCTGGCTAATAAGACTGTAATGAATCCGCATTGATAATTCTTGTCAAGAGTTAAGCACAGCCATCTTGGGCACACCGAAGATTACATACCTTTTGCAGACTTCGTTTGCGGCACTTTTATTCGTTAATTATTCGTAATTATTCGTTTTATGAAAATTTTATTTAAGTTCTCCGTTTGACGACTGACAGAGTGAAGTGAATATTCCAGATTTGTATAGCTTGTTTGTATTACAAATGGGGGAGCATGTTTGTCAACGCCTATCTTGATACCCCGATTATAGGGCTCGGAACGATGCCCAGGTGCAAATGAGTCACCAGAGAAGCTGCAATCGAGGACTAGCAGACGAAATTGGAGATGCCCGTGAGAGCCAGCAGCTCAACAGTAGCGAATAGCCCAAATAATCCATCCAAGGATTTACAAACAGATAGCAGAGCCAAGCACTTTATTAACCCCCGCCCCCCCGGGGAGGATTATGGGGAAACTGGAAAGTGGTTTCAATCGTTAAAGTTGCAGCCAATGATCTGAACTGAAGAAGTGCTGTTCAGAAGACGAGGAAACAAGAGTCTGTCAAGGAAACTGGTCATAGAAAAAGATGCCGAGACAACTTCTGCGAAACCACACCTGTGAATGCTTACTCAACTATTTGAATACAAGGATCAGGCACTTTGGATTGAACTGGTTGCCCACAATCGCTGGTTGTTTAACTCGCATCATCAATTGGTTAAGTTACCGAACGTTGGCATTCTGCTCCTCAATGAAGACTTAAAGGAATGCCCCGACAGACTCTGGAGGGAACTACACGACGCACTTCATAAAGGAAGCAGAGAAGCATATTGACGACCACAAAGTCCACATTCTCAATCGCCTTAATAATAATAATAATAATAATAATAATAATATATAATATATAATAATAATAGATGATTATCAGAGGATTATTTGCTCAAAGTCCAAGCCCCTCAATACTTATACCAAGGTTATGCGTTCAACGCCCTTCAGTTCATTGTGGGAATGTGAATTGCCATTCATTCAGTTAGGATCACAACATATTCAATCACTTCTCGATGGATCGAGCATTCACTGCGTACAGATGATGAATTACTTGGAAACTAGACTCGAGACTCGGGACTCGAGACTCGAGACTCGATCATGAGAATATGTTGATGATCTGCAATAATCTTGTGTAATTCCCCAACTTTAGCCATGCTGCTTGTATTTTGTAATTAAATACTAATTATGCGTGGCGAGAGAGAGAGAGAGAGAGAGAGAGATGGCGTGACGAAGAGGGGGGAAGGAGGAGGGGAACAATAAATGGCGTAGTATAAAAGATGAGCTTGCAACGCGTATAACAATTATGTATGTATAACAGTTCAAACAAAGTAAAAGTTTTGACCATTCAAGCTATGCAAATTATGCTGTGTCTGTGTCTGTGTGTGTGTTGTGTGTTGTGCGTGTGCGAAAAAGTAGGTGAATTGAGAACAGAGGCAAATGGCCAAGTCAAAAAAGTAGCCGTTATTTGCGTGCCGCATGCCAAACAGAATCCAACGTTCACACGAGCAACATTCAACAAAGGTTTATCAAAATAAAGTTAAAAATAAGGAATTTTTTAAACAAAATGCATTACGCATACGCGCCGTGGTACATTGTCGCCTTGTGCGTGTGCCACATGTGGCAGCCAGAAGCAGCAAGAGTGGCAGCAGCAAGTGCCCCGAAGCGTGTCGATTTGTTTGCACGCACTGGCGATAATTTGGTGCGTATACCGTTCTTTGGGGCGGGTGTTGCTCAGCTGCTGCGCTACCTGCGTCCGCTTGACCCCACGGCAGACAATGGCGGCCTGGCCAGACGCTCAGCTCTACGGATGTCCCTCGACGAGAACTATGTCAGCTATCGGGGCACTCAACTCTGGAAGCTCAACTTTAATGGCACACGCAAAACTGGCGATAATTCACCGGATGCCCAATTCAATCAGTTTGTCGAAGACTTTGGTGAGTAAACCCAACAAAAAAAAGGTTATCACTTAAAAAACGATCAATCGTTTTGACAGAGCCACAAATCTTGAAATCTTAACTAGCTGAAATAATTCTCAGCTCATCAAATCTCATACTTAATAGAGCTCAAATAGATTATAATTGGGAGTTAATATCCTTTAAAATACAACGATCGACAGCAAATATGCAAAGTGAAAAGTTCTTCAAACTGAGGATCAACTGCGATAGGCTGTTGACCTCAAAACCCCGCTAGCTCATTCGAATAGAATAGAGCATGTCAAGAGTTACAAGAGTTACGCCCAGCCCAGCCCAGCCCGGCCCGGCCTCAGTCAGAGACCCAGCCAGGCCAGGTAGACAGCTGGCGTTTCTACGCATCAAATTGGCATTAACCAATGGGGTCAATTAGCAAACAAAAAAAAAACAACAAAAAAAAACCAGAAACAAATAAAATAAAAAATAGGCAAACAAAACAAAAGACAAAAACAAATAGCAAGAAAACTTTAGAGATTCTTTGACCTTCTGGCCCTCAGCCATCAGCGACGAGAGTGTCGAGAATTAGTTCGATTTGTGTGGTACGATCAGCAGCATGATGTTGAGATTATGTTTATTTCAACTACTACTACTGACTGCCACTGGTGGGGGCATTAGGAGATTAGGCGTTGTTCGTGTTCCGCTGCTGATTTGGCGCAGTGTATCGACACTGCCGGAACTCTTGTCCCTCAACGGCAACGAATTGTACGAGTCAACCTTGGAGAGTTTGCAGTGGTTGTCGCCAACGGATTTGAGACGCTTCGATTTTTTATCGCCGGGCTCAACGTATCAGATCAATCGACGCTACCGGAATAACTCATCGGTACGGCGCTACTATGGCTATCAGCTGTGGAAGCTGCACGAGACGCGTTTCAGTCAGCCGCAGTTGAAAGCGTTTCTACGTCACTTTGGTAGCACGACAAATTATCCAGCAGAACCAACTCCATAACCTGGCTTACTTATCTCTTTTTACGCATATCCAAACTGGAATTCGATCATTTAGGTAGCGAGCTGTGGAACATCAATCAGGACGGCATCGATGTGCTTGTCGAGCACAAGAATGTGGAGGCAGCCAAACAGTATATGGCCCAGACCGCATTCACCTACAACATCATGATCGATGACCTCGAGAGGGCCATCGATGAGACGTACACGGAGATCAATGAGGCGGAGACAGATGGCACGCTAGCTAACTACTCGCTGCCGTGGCTGAATCGCGAGGGTTCACTGTTGACATGGCGACGCTATCACGATCAGGCCGATATGCGACAGTTTATGCAGAATATACTCGAGAATCATTCCGAACTGGCGGAGATCATTCAGATTGGACTCACACGCAACAAGCGGCCGCTGGAAGTGCTCAGGTGCGTTCCACAAAATATAATCATGTTTGAGCTTGATAATTGAAATTGTATCTTCTTGGGCAGAATCTCGAATGGCGATCCGAAGAACTGGGCGATCTTTGTGGAGGCGGGCATGCAGGCACGAGACTGGTTGAGTCCCGCCGCTCTCAACTATGCCATCTCGAAGCTGACCTGGCTGTGGGAGGAGGGTCTGGCGGATAAATCGATGCGTAACATCGACTGGTACTTTCTGCCACTGGCCAATCCCGATGGTTATCAGTACTCCCGTCTAACCGATCGCTTGTGGACAAAGAATCGCAATTATGATAGCGCCACGGGTTGCTATGGCGTCAATTTGGATCGCAATTTTGATTTTAGTTGGGGCGAGGCGGGCTCCTCGTCGAATGCCTGCACGAATCTCTATCATGGCGAGAAGAGTTTCTCGGAAGCGGAAACCCGTGCAATGCGCAGTTTTCTGCTCGGCATGCGTGACTATTTGGGTGCGTATGTCTCCTTCGGTGGCTATGGCCAGGCCATCACCTATCCCTGGGGCGATGAGGACTATGTGACAACGAATCAGCGCCAGTTGCGCAAGACCGCCCGCCAGGCTGTAATCAATTTTCGCCGGCTCAATCAGGCCGAGTACACCATGGGTACCAGCTACAAGCAGAAGCTGGCGCGTGGAGGCAATGCAGCCGATTGGGTGCAGCAACGCATTGAGCCCCAATTTGTGTACAATGTGTTCCTGAAGGATCAGGGACGATACGGCTATCTAATGCCGCCACACTACATACTCGAGTCCGGCGAGGAGGCCTTCGAGTTTCTGCGAACAGTCGCCCAACAGTTGACGAGAATCAAATATTAAATATTTGTATTTCCATTATTTATTTAATTTATTTATTTATTTAGATTTTTTTCCTGTTTTTTTTTAGACACTCAATAAAAATTCTCTGAAATGTGAAATCATATATATTTTTTTTTGGTATTTCGAAGAAATCTGATACGTTTGGGGAAAGAGTCATTGGTTGCTGGCATTTCTCGCACATGAGTCACGAATGTATATAATATTGACAATAGAATTTGTGCGATTCTTGTATATATCTGTCGCTAGCTACCGAATATTAATAAAAACCATGTTCGTACAAATCAAAACTTAAGTTATTCGATTTAATTAATAGAAATTGGAATTTGCATTTGAATTCATCATTTACATATAATATTGTGGTTTGAACTGCTTGACGGAAAAAACTGTTGCATGCTTTTAGGCGATGTACTTAAATTGAATTCTTAACCAACCCAAAGTAAATGCGATGCAAATACTTGTAGATATCTATTTCTAACTGTATATGCATATATATATATATATATATATATAACAAGTAGTATTCATAGATATGTAATGATCCATCATGTAAAGAAAAACACTTTAGTTCATTTGTATTTCTTGGTCATAGAATGCCAGAATGCGCAACAATAAATTGAAGTAGAAAGCAGCGAGAAGAAAAAAAAAACACAAGCGCATTGCAAGTGAGAGAATGAGAGAGAGCGAGAGAGAGAGAGAGAGGGAGAGAGAGAGCGGGAGAGGGCACAAGCCAGTGCGAGATGGGAGATGAGTGAAGTGGTTCGACTTTAGAGCTACTAGTTCAACTTGGACAAACTTTCACTTTCAATCGCGTTTTGAAAACCAGTAAAATATATACCAGAAAGAAGAAGAGAAAAAAAAATAACATAGACAAATGGCCCGACGACGTCGACGGCTATGTTATTCATTTATTTATTTATTTAACATGCATATAGAAATTATGCGGGGTAGGCGAAAGGCCTAGAGTCGATAGACCCCAAAAAAAACAACAAAAACTAAAAAAACAACACAAAATAAATTGAAAAAAAAGCTCAAAGCGCGCAAAGAAAGTGATTTAAACGCTGATCGGCAAACAGGTGAAGAACGATCAACAAAAAAACCTAAAACTAAAAATGCACGACTAACCGCATACCCTATACAAAAAAAAGCAATGTGAACATTGCCCGCATTGTGTGTGTTTAATGTTCTACTTGGCCAACTTTGTTAGCCACAATTTCTGAAGACGATTGTTCAAAATTGAATGGATGCCGATTGCTGCAGCTCGAGAAGGGTAAAAGCGCAGTACACAAAAGTGAAAATATTTCTTAAAAACGATCAAGACAACAATATACACAAAATACAAAAAGACAGAAAAAAAAACGACAAAATGAAGCTGAAGAAAAATATTAAAAAAAAAACTTAATTGGAGGGGAGTCGATGTTGATCAACATTAAAGGCGAAAGAAAGTAAAAACATGGCAAGTGGGTCAGAAATTGCGCCTCGTCATATACACACACACGCAAAATTACATATTATATACAAATTACACACATACATATACATTTACGGCCTGCAGCAATTGAGTCAAATTTACCACACAAGCTAAAAATGCAAGCTAAATATTATTTCACACACACACACACACACACACATATATGTTATCACCGGGTAATTTGCAGCCGTTAAAACCTATCTTTAATTTGAAAACAAAAATTCCCAGAATTATTATTTCATCTGTGCATATTTGTATGAATGTAAAATTCTAGCGAATTATTTTTATAAATAAATACGAATTAATGTTAGACTGAGGTCATAGCATTACCGATAAGTAATTTAATATATTCGCGAATATATAATAACATATATGTGTCCAAATCCAAGCCAGAGAATTAATAGATAAGTGTGAACAAAAGCACTGACAGTTGCGCTGTTGCCCTCAAACTGTGGCCGTGTTTTTTTGCACTTTTATGTGCAAACTGCACAATGAACGTTTGACATGCACGTTGTGCACGACTCATTCGGTTGTATGTGTGTGTGAGCAATAATTGGCTATTGATAATGCACACGAATTGCAATAGTTGCTTGACATCAGCAGTCGCAGTAGCAGTCGCAGCAGAAGTCGCAGCAGCAGACGCATTAAATTACAGCACGACGCTGCTGAGAGTCAATGTCGCTGACTTTACAGTGCTTTACACGCGCAGCAGCGGAGCGACTGAGGGAAATGTGATTGGGGGGAGGTGGGAGGAGCACCAAAACAAAAACGGGACTCGGCAGAATACATACACAAACATTTTTACGCTCTCGTCGATCATCAAGCCATCTCTTTCTCACACATGCGCTCGCATATTTTGTTTATGGTAGAAATGAGTCAATATGAGCATATAACTCGGATATTACTTTTCAGATCTTGATGAAATTTAAAATGAAGCAAACTTGATTTGCGCCGGGTATACGAGCACCAATATTTCAAATTTCAGGTCACCATCTACCTAATGTGGTCGGAGATGTATGCTGCTGCCTGTTACATACATATGCACAAAACCATTATACCCTTCATTTTATAAAAAACAGTACTCTACCATCAGCAGCAGCCGCAGCAGCAGCCGCCGCCTCATTGAGACGCCAACAACATACGCATTCTCAATGCACACTGCACAAATGGACAAGTGGACAAATGGACAGTGGACAATGGACACAGGCTGGCTTCACACGTAAATTTCGTTTGTTTTTTTTTCTCGTTTCGTTATGTTTCGCTCCATGCGTGTCTCTCTCGCTGTCAACGCGACGCTTCGCTGCGGCTGTTGCCGCTGCTGCTGCTTCGACTGCTGCTGCGCTGCTGCTGCTGCGACGGCGACTGCTGTTGTTGTCAATTCATTTAGTACGCGCCGATCGCTCCAAGATCGGTCGTCAGTGAACAGCGCGATTTTTCTCTTTCAAAATTGATTTTTTTTTCACTTTCTGTTGTAATTCTGTTTAACGTCCGTTTTTTTTTATTAATTTTAATATTTTTTTGTTCGGTCTTTTTTCTGTGTGTTTTTTCTGTTTGAATTGGGTTTTTTTTTATGTTTTTCTTGTTTTATTTCTTTATTATTTTTTTGTATCGGGAAACGGCCCTCGCACATTGGCTCGGCTTGGGTTTTATATAAAAATTGAAGCGACACAAAGACATCATTTTAGTCGGGGCTCATTCGCTGGCCTGCCCAAGTGTCATACACACACCCATACACATCAGAACAGCGCAGAGCAGAGGTGTGTCAACAGCAAGTGACCGGCAATTGCAGCAGCACCCAAGAACAAGAAGAAGAACAACAGTCGCAGCAGCAGCAGCGCAACATAAAACGTAAGCATAAAATGAATTATCCGTGTAAGCGAGAGAGAGAGAGAGAGAGTGAGCATGTTAGAGAGTGGGTAGCGAGCAGACGAATGCGGATGGGTTTTTGTTAATGAGCGAGGTCATTTGCATGCAACTGTTAATATTTAGCATTTGCAAGCAGCAACAAGTTTTTGCCTTAGTGCACTCGCTCACTCACTTTGGGAGGGGGAGGAAGGTGGGGAGTGCTGGGAAAGCTATCGATAACATCGGGAACACGCGATCGAAACTAAGGTCGCCCTAATTACGATGCCCCACAGTGAAGCTTAGCTCTAACACTAAAAGGCTAACGGTTTTTGTGTGTTTTGTAGCACAGTGAACCAGTTCTCTGAGCAGCTTTATGCACTCAAAAAAAATGTAAAAAAAAAAAAAAAAACCCATACAAAATCAACTAAAATGTAAACGGGTCGTCGGGAAAAATTAACACAATTGCGTGCTAACCAAAAACGTCAACAACATAACATCAGCAAGCAGCAATTTCGAAATGGCCTTTTGTGGTCGGTTTTCTACAACATACTCTTTATTTTTTCGTATTTCTTTATTTTTTTTTTTCAAATCAAGTTGCACAATCAAATGAAACTTAACACTCTGCATATCAGCAACCGATTCAGATAGAGTACAACTCGTAATTTGTACTCAATTTCAAATTCAAATAAAATAAACGAAACCGATAATAATATTCGTTTGCCTCGAGATTACGCAAAACGCTTCTTGTGCATACAAATGGTGCACAAATCGTTTCAGTCCCCATATATTTCAAATCGTTTCATTGAACCAACCACCCTGCCCACCCCCCCCACCCCACCCTTGTCCACTCACTTCCAAATCAATCGGCAACAGTTGAAAAATAGCCAAAAAAAAAAAATGATTCAACAATTGAAAAACTGCAATCGAGAGCTTCGGACACCCAAGCAACTTGTACAATTCACATGCAACATTGAACTTGAACGCTGTTGCCAACTCTTGGCCAAGGCCAAAATACCCACACACACACACACACACACACCAACAATAGCGAGCATTGAGCGTAACAAATGTTCATCATTAGTACAATATATTAACTGATTATACATATATATATATATATATATATAACAGCAGAAACCAGAGAAATAAAACTTCAACTATTCAGATCAATGCTGTCTAGCACAACTCTGGAGTTCTCTCACAAATTTATTATCTGCACATTATTTCGTATTTTTCGAAAACATTTCCATTTCAGTTTTGGTTCGATTTTTAGCTTTCTTTCAATTAGTATTCAAATATTGAACAAAATATGCACAAATATCAAAAAAAGGAAATTCCAACTTCGTTTTGATAAGGTATATACACATTTATATATATATATATATATATATATATATATATATATATATATATATATATATTGCTGATAAGCCTAGTCGATGTAGACATCTAAATTGAGTTCTTGAAACTTGAATACAATTTTTAAATGTTCAATCTAGTATTCCTCATATTGCAGCGATCATTGTTGCTATAAAAATTGGCTTTGATTTATTATCATTATTATTATATTTGCTCAGTTCGATTAACACACTAATCAGAGTAGCTTAGCTTAATTTGTTTTTGTTTATGTTTTTAATGGATTTCGTAACCTGAAAAGCAAATTGAGCGCAACCAGAGCGCTGGCGGGAGAGGGCGAGGAGGGGTGTATGTAATTAAGTAATTAAGTAATTACTGAGTCGCAGCATTCGCCGGCATTTTGTTAACTGCAACTGATAAGCAATCAATTCACAGACACTGCGATAACCGATAACTGATAACCGATAACTGATAACTGAAAATAGAAGATGACAATGAATCGAGGAGTGGAACGATTGATGTTGCTAGCGATGCTACTTGCCACGGCGAGCGCAGCAAATGAGTCCCTGTCATTGGGGAACATAGTTGCCGATTTGCCGGAGCGTTACGATGAGACACAATTGTGGCGCATTCACAACATAACGGATGCAATGCGTCAATATATGCCCGTTGGCCAGCTAATGGAGCAGAAATTCGGTGGCAATATCTGGAAGGAGAACTCCAAATTCCTGGACATCTCCATTGCCAAGGAGCATTTGAAGGCGGCGCGCAGCTTTCTCGATGCCCATCGCCTCGAGCCACAAATCCTCGCCGACAACGTTCAGGCCCTGATCGATGAGGAGCTGCTCGATGGTGTCCAAGCCACCTCATTCCAGCCAGGCACACGCGCAAGTGAGTCTAATTTGAATTGCATCATTTGAACAGCAGTTGACACATTTGAAATGCGAATTTCTCCCTAAACAGAGAAGGCAACGCGATCGGGCAGCGGCATGCACTGGAAGGATTATCACGATCTGGACACAATCTATGCTTTTATGCGGGAAATACGAGCAAAATATCCGGATATAGTGCGACTCTATACGATCGGACAGACGGCCGAGGGACGGGATCTCAAGGTTTTGCGGTAAGTTGGAAAAGAAAAACACAAAAAAATATATATATGTATATGTATATATATATATATATATACATATATGTTTACATGCAATCAATACTGAAAACAAGTAAACATTAAAAGATGGAATAGCCGTAAAAATACTAGCAATAAAATTAGTTAATGGCAAACGAGCCGGCCAGAAAATTATTAGTGATGCTTTCATAGTTTTTTAAAAAATAGCTGAATAAAAAATATTTTCAGAGACTAGATATGATAGATGGCTGTATTATACGACGTATAGTATTTGATTGCACAAACATCGGTAGAAATAACCGTGCACAGGACACTTAGCCAAAACAGCCCAAAACCGAAGATAAACAGAGGGAATTGGTAAAATCCCAAAGAAAAAAAGGGATGTGAGCAGATACATTGAGCAGTAAAATGCTAAAAGAAATCGAAGGGATTAGAAAGGAGCTATGAAAATATGAATTATTTGCAGAGCGACTATTATTCTGAGCGCAACACAAAATGGCACAAATAGTTTGGCAAGCACTGATTAGCAGCAGAGAGCATTTCTGTTAAATGGCAATTGCAAACAAGTCTGCGCGCATTCAAAGTTAACAGCCGACGCATATGTTGAGGCAGTTAACATTGAAATGTTAGCAAGAGTTGAGCAAGTGTTCACATTTGTCTAACATCGCCTAAGAGTATGCTGTAATTTTTTGTTGTTGCTGTTGATTTTTTACAGCATCTCGGAAAATCCGCGTGAATATAAAAAAGTTTGGATCGATGGCGGGATTCATGCACGCGAATGGATCAGCCCGGCAACGGTGACCTTTATACTGTTCCAACTGATGCACAACTGGGAGAATCAGCCGGCGCATATACGCGGCCTAACCTGGTACATAATGCCGATGATGAATCCCGATGGCTACGAATACAGTCGCACCGTGAATCGTTTGTGGCGCAAGAATCGGTCGGGTCCGCGCCGCGCCAATTGCTTTGGCGTCGATCTGAATCGTAATTTCGACATTGGCTGGAATGGTTACGGCTCCTCGAAGGATCCGTGCAGCGATGTCTTTCGCGGCACCTCGCCCGCCTCCGAGTTGGAGACGCAGGCCGTCGCCGATTTCCTCGCGAAGCGCAAGTACAATCTGGAGGCGTATCTAACCTATCACAGCTATGGCCAACTGGTCGTCTATCCGTGGGCCTACAAGGCCGTCAAGGTGCGCGATGCGGCTGTGCTCCAACGTGTGGCAAGCACAGCGGTCGAACGGATTGCCCAGAAGACGGGCAGTACATACCGGGCGTCTGTGACGCACGAGGTGCTCGGCATTGCCGGTGGCGGCTCCGACGATTGGAGTCGCGATGCTCTCGGAGTTAAATATGTTTACACCGTGGAGTTGCGTGATCGCGGCACCTACGGCTTTGTCCTGCCGCCCAAATTAATCAAGGATACGGCGCTGGAGGGCTGGACTGTCGCCGAAACGGTTGCCCAATCCATTGGTTAATCTCCCCCCTCCTTATCCATCTATCTATCTATCTACCTACCTATCTTTCTATCTATCTGCCTGTCTGTGTGTGAGTGTCTTGTATTTTTTTGTTTGAGTGAATGTATATTTATGTATGCATGTATTTGTACATTGTAACATATGTAAAAAAAAAAAAATTATATTTATATATACACACATATTTATACAAGCTTATTTCCTTATAAATTATATATATATATATTCAATTATTGCTTTTTATTTCGATACCAATTCAGCAAATATCAAAGCGAAATTTTGCACTTTGAGAACCCAACAGAGTGTGACTCTAAAACTGCAATGCCTGCACGGCGACTCCTAAACCGTAAGTGTTGATTTCTGTCCAAGAAATTTTGACCTTAGCTGTACACAAACACACACTTAGACACACACGCACTTAGAAACACACACACACTTAGACACACACACACACACAGTGTATTTATCGATGATATTATGTTGAGAGGGCTTTTCACTTACCGTATCCTCATCGTCATCTGTATTGTCCAATTGTTCCAGCTGCAGCTGTGCCAAGGTCGCGTTATCGTTACCGTTGTGTATGCTTGTGTGATTCGTGTGCAGATCCTTGGGCGTTGACTCCTCCGAAATGACCGATTCGGAGGGCAGGCTATCAACGAAGGCAACAAAGTTGCTCAATTGCTCGGCAACTGGATGAGAAGGAGGATGGGGTTGCGGATGGGAATGGGGAGGTGTCTGTGCGACTACTCCTGCTGCCACGGCCTGTTGCCGCTGCTTGCTCAGCGTAATCTGGCCGGGATTCGTTTTAACGCTGACCTGGACATGCTCAATGGAGCGAGTGAAGCGCGTATTCAAACGAATGCTATTCTGGGGCGACGACAATGACAACGATTGCGGCGACGATGGCGATGATGGCGTCTGTGTGGCACTGGCCCTAATGGGTTCCGTGTCGCCATCGCCCAGGCACATCTGTTGCCGGATGAGTCGTTCCGCTTCCAGCAGCAGTTCATCAACGGACCGGAGATCGGTGTGATCGGAGAGGCGGCTCACTTCCTGGAAAATGGTATCGGGATCGGTTTGGTCCATATTGCAGTCCTGCTCCTTGGCCAGGAATTCGATAATTGAACTGCTGTTTGTATAATCCAACGTGCTGCTCACATCACCCTCCGCCTCCCCCTCCGCATCCCTGTCCCCCTCCACATTTGTCTCGGCATTCACATTTGTCTTGGCGCATTTCGCACTCTGCCCGCCGCCCACTTGGCGCTGGCGTGGGCGTGGCGCCTTCGACATGCTCCCCTATCTCTCTCTCTCTCTCCCACACTCTCTCTTCTTCGCTCTCTTTATGTGCAACTCTTCTTCTTCCTCCTATTTGTTGTTTATTTGTTTGTTTGTCTCTTTTGCAATTTATAGTTTCGAACAATGCAATTTTGGCAACTCGACTTTTTTGCTGTTTTTGTTGTTGCGACCACGACGGCGACCACAACGATGACGACACGACGACGCACTTAATTTGGTCTTTTGCGATTATTTAAAAAAAAAAAACAAAAATAACAACACGATTTTCGTTAGGTTTTTTTTATTCGCGCATCATTTTTCCGTCTTGTTTGCCAAGTGCTATAAATTACGACTACTTCTCGTTTCTGTCATTCACATGTGCGCGTCACTGCTCGTTATGCGCTCCTCCGCTAACAGCACTGCTCCACCGCTAACATAGCTGCATATTAACATTTTGCCGCCATACCACTTATTTAAATATTGAAATGTTTTTGAATTGGAATTGCAGGAAGCAAGGTTTTGGCTAAGTAGTCTTAGCAAATACGTTATAAATAATGCTAAGAAAGATTCCTCTGTTACGCAATAACATTTAGTTACCCCCCCCCCCCCCCCACCAAAAGCGTACGTTATTTCATTTTAATTTTTATTTTATTTCATTTTTGTTTTGTTTTCTGCAAGAACAATATTTAGATGTATAGTGTGTAATAGTATCCTTACTTAGTAATATTTTTCACATTATCGACAATTTTAAAAAACACAAAAAAAAAAATAAATACATATATATTTTGTTCCCAAAATTGTTTTTTTTTTATATATCTCAGTTGTAAGCCTAAATATGACATTTTTTTTACTTCATTTAAACATACACATAGATATACAGACATACATACATATATATTTGTATATACGTATATAATTATGGATAGAGTTCTTTTCACTTAATCGCTAGACGCAATAAAATAACTATATATTTTTTTCCATTTTTGTTTTTCGTTTGCAATACATTTAAATTTTTTACTTTATACATGCATGTGTGTGTGTGTTTGTGTGTGTGCTTATATAGAAAATACAATTACGAAAAAAAAAAATTAATAATTAATTATACATATGGAGAATAGAAACATTTAAATAAAACCTAGGTAGCGCTGGATAAAATCGTCGGATAAACAATATGTACAATCGATTATTAGTTGTGTGTGTGTGTGTTGTGTGTATGAGAAGGTATACATATATATAATAATAGTTGCTAATATTGCTTATGACTATATAACGTACACATTTATCAGTAGTAATTTGGATCTTTGAGTGTTATTTCTCTTTCTCTTGTCTCTGTGTGTATTTAGGTGTGTGTTTGTGTTGTTGAGTGTGTGTGTGTGTGATTGTAGTTAAAACGCTGACCATGCTCATGAAAATTTGCTATCACTTTTGTTTTTGTGTGTGTTTTTTAAATACAGGACAATATATAATATTGCTAAGCTAAGCTACAAAAAAAATGATACAAATACAAAAGACAAGCAAAGGAGCACATTTTATGTGTGTGTGGTTTGTTGTGTTGTGTGTGTGTGTTTGGCTCTCTATGCATTATTACGATACACATACACATTCAGAATAGGAAATAAATAATGAAACACAAGGACGAGAGCAAATTCGTCGTCCGTTTCAATTACAACAAACATTAAGAATTATTAATTTGGTGGCAGGCTTTCAGGGATTGGCGGCGACATATAATCTACTATATAGTTAATTAGCTCATCATCTGACATTAATTATCTATGACTGCTATAGGTCTTGAAGACTCGGGGCATGCTACCGCTGCTCCCACTGCTAATGTTGTTGTTTGTATTTGTATTTGTGATTGTTGCACTGGTGCTTGTGGTGCTGCTGCAACCGGCATCCTGTGTCTGCATCAACACATCACTTGCCTCATTAAAATAATGATGATGATGATGATGCTGCTGCTGTTGCTGTTGATGTTGTAGTTGCTGCTGTTGCTGATATTGCTGATGTTGCTGATTATGATGATGATGATGATGGTGATGCGTTGTCGTTTCGAGATTGAGTGGCATCGCCATCGCATGATCCTCATCGGCATGCTCGTAAATATAGTCGCGCTTCTTGAAGTTGTCAATTATCTTCTTGGTCGATTTCATGTGTGCCACAAATGCTGCCTCCAACTGTAAAAATTAATCATTTAAATTGACAACACAACTTCAATTATATATGTAAGCAGTTGATTGATTACTCACACTCGATGTCAGATTCATGAACGTGTGATATTTCTCCAGCACACCGATGATCTCCTTAAAACTATTGCCTCGCAGCTGGCGACGCACAATCTTCTCATAGTGCTCATTCTCGCTGATCAGGTTGCCAATCAATATTGCCGCATAGCTGCCCTTCAGCGTGTGCTCCATGTGATGGCTGGCGCGTTGCACAACTGCCAAAACAAAAGGGCGATCAGTAAGCATATATATATATATATATATATATCGAATAAAATATAGTAATAATAATATATATGAAATGCCTATTAGAATTGGAATTATCTTGTTTTAGCAAAAGTGGCAACTTTGCTGATTTTACTATACTCTATATACTCATATACATATATATATATATCTATATTCTTATATACTGGTTTGGTTTGGGCAACTTACGATTGTTGACTGTCTCCTCGACCTCTTCCTGCTTCTTTTTGCCCTTCTCATTGCTCTCGAGGAACGCATCCGTATTCTTCTCCACAAGTCTGCAAGCAAGGCGGCATTATACCAATTATAATACATATAGCTGTATATATATATATATTTGTGTGTGTGAATCTAACTAACCTGGCCAGCTCCTCGCACTTGTAAAAGTATTCGAGCAGAGCCTGCATGGCGCTAACCGCCTGATCTCCGGGCGGGGGATTGTCGGCAACGTATTCGGCGGGCGCATGTGCCTGCATCAGTGTGGTACGATTCGGTGGCGTGTGCATGCACAGATTGATCAGCAGCGTAAGCACCTGAAGACACAGAGACAGAAAGAGATAGGAAAATGGAAACATTTAGTCTCAAAATATGTCAAACTATCTTTTTTGGCAACATAGCAACGACTTCGCATAGAACATGAACTCAACTCACCAGAATGCTCAGCTCGAAGACACATCGGTCCGGAATGTAGTTGGACGCGAGCAGCAACAGATGGAAACTGGTCTCGATGACATCGCTGCGCTTGCCAAGCAGCTCGGCGCCCAGCGACGGCTGTGCCTCGTTGAAGGTGTGCGTCAAATTGATGAGCACCTTCATCACTGGTATGAGAAGTTCACGCATTGCAACGCCCGGATGCTCCTTGCTGCTGTTCTGTTCGCTGGTGCTGCACGGATGCAGCAGCAGCTGTCGATCGCAGAGGCGATAGAGGAAGCACAGCGTGTCCACTGCCCGTCCATTGGCATAGGTGAGCATATAGCGTTGATTTGCCTCGTTGTGCTGGGTGACATTCTCGAGGACGCGCAAGCAACGTGCCACCGTCTGCATGTTGTCGAGCAGGGTCGGTTGCCACACAATTAGCGACATGTCTGTGGCAGCTGTGGCAATCACCGGCTGACAGAAATCGGATATCGTTTTAATGATGTGCTCCAGGCCGCCAAGCTTGCGCAAATCCTCCTTGAACCATTCACCCGCCCGCTTTGAAGTAAGCGAGAGCAGCGTCTCCATGGCCAGGGTGCCCACCGTTATCGATTCCACATTGAGATGGGTGCCCTTGCCCTGGGCCTTGATCTCCTCGCACAGTTCGCGCACCTTCTGCTTGTTGCGCTCATAGTTGGCACGATCTGTGGGCGACGCGGCAACGCCCACGCCCACACCCTCCGCCTCCAGCAGATTGATCATCAGTTCGAGCGAGTCCCGATCCAGATCCATGTTGAGACCCTCCTGCGACAAGATGTACATAATCGCCGAGGTGCACAGACCCAGACTCAAATCCCGATTGGCATCGGAGAGCGCCTGCAAAAATAGAAAATGGGGTCACAATTAATAATCGATACAATCGATGAATCCCAGCCAGAAGTTGTCTACTCCTCGGCTCCTCTGGCAGCTCAGATCCGCCACTCACCTTGAAGAACTTGGTGACGACGCCATGGGCACGCACATGCATTCGAAATGCTGGCGTCATGCACTTGGTGGCCAGCTGGAGAGCGGAGAGGCAACGTGTCGGCGGCGGATTGTGCGGCTGCAGTGCATCGAGTATATACTCGACATCGTCGTACATCTCCTGGTATTCACCAATCTCCTGGATCTGATGTGCCGTCTTCACGTTGCGCACCACCGTATAGTATTCCTTGGTCTTGCGTTCCACACGCAAACCGGTCATTGCCGACGAAGATGTCGTCGTCGCCGTCATCGCACCCATGCTACCCATGCTCATGCCTTCATCCGCAATCGGCTCCAGATCCAGATCGAAGGCATCGCTGCCCGAGGCAGCCGTCGTTGATTGCTGCGATTTGGTGGGGCGACCAGCGCTCAGTTTGCCCAACGCTGGACTTTCGCCACGCAGCGCTGAACTGCTGCTGGTATTGTTATTGGAATTGGAGTCACCAAAGTCCCCATAGATGGCATCGATGGCTGCCGCTTTGCTCGCCGCCAGATTATCGCCCACAGCGACACCACCGCATCCGCTGCAGCCTACACCGCCCCCGCCGCCGCCAGCTGTTGTCGTGGCGGAGGCGTTGCTGCTGGCATCGCTGCCATTGCCACCACCGTTCGCCTCGAGGGCAGCGTCCCAGCTATGCTTGTACAGATGCCGTTTGGAGACAGTCGCCTGCTCCGCCTGATCGGAGGGCACCAGGGCGCGGCTCTTGAAGATTGAGCCCTTCTTCTTCGATATGACCAGCTTGACGGCCCCACGTTGCGTCTCCTCGAGATTTGGTGGCTGCGTGGTGCTGCTGATGCTCCCAGTGCTGATGGCTGCCTCCATGTTGTCAGCAGCACTTGTCACTGCTCTACCTGCTCCTGCCGCTGCTAGAAATGCACCTCCCGCTGTTCCTGTTGCAGCTCCCGCTGCTTCTCCACCCGCTGCTTCTGCTGCCGCCGCTGCTGCACCACCTGGCACTTGGTTGTCCAGGGTAATTGTTCGCTTGAATTTATCTTTGAACTTGTAGTCACGCAACTGCGGCGACGATGAGGAACCATCATGTTGCATCATGGACGAGCTATTC
This sequence comes from Drosophila neutralis, assembly GCA_035044385.1. Taxonomy (NCBI): domain Eukaryota; kingdom Metazoa; phylum Arthropoda; class Insecta; order Diptera; family Drosophilidae; genus Drosophila; species Drosophila neutralis. The sequence goes on along the minus strand of JAWNME010000391.1, from coordinate 38,303 downwards.
GATGTATTCGACAACTCATCCATGCCCGGTTCCGGTTCCATTTCATGCTCCGGTTCCATCTGCATCTGCGGTTCCTGCTGCATTACGTGCAACGTTTCGTGCAACGGTTCGTATTCCTGCACCATGTCCAGATCAAGTTCCAAATCCAACGCCAAATCGAGATCTGTGTGCATTTGCTTGGCGGGCGGTGGTTGTGCCTCATCCTGTTGCCTCAGCTGCTCGGCGAGATATTGCTGCTTCAGCTTCAACTGTACCACATCCGTATCCAACGGCATCTGTTCCGCCGTTGCTGTTATTGTCACCGGGGCGGACTGCTGCAGCTGAAGTTGCTGTTGCTGTTGCACCTGAAATACTTGCAACACCTGCGTCACCTGCTGATTTTTGCGTTTCCGACCGTAGCTACGCGTTGCGGCGCCACCGGGGCCATTGTCCGTTGCGGCACGACTCGCCTCCGCTTTGGCCGACAGACTTGCGGCAATTTTATTGATATTGTTGTGCACATTGTTGTTGTTGTTGTTGCTGCTGTTGTTGTTGCCGCTGCTGCTGCTGTTGTTGTTGTTGCTGGTGGGCAAGTTGTTGTTGTTGCTAGCAGCAGTGCGACCACGACCACGTCGTGGAGCAGCAATATGAGCAGGAGCGGCAGCAGCCGGAGTAGGAGCAGGTGGAGGCGCCTCTGCAGCTGTTGCATCCATTGAAGCACTTGCTGCTGCTGCAGTTACAATCTCTGTTCGCTTATTGTTGTTGGTGGTGGTGGTTGTCGCACGTGCGCGTGTTGCACGCTTTGTGCTCTGCTGCGTTGCCTCCTCCTGCTGCAGCTTGTTGCGCATCCGAGTGCGCGTCTCCGTTGCCGCCGGGGTCACAATCTCCGCATTGTTGTTCGCCTTGCGGGCGCGTCCACGTGTGGTGCGCTTATTGCTGCCACCCGATCCACTCACCTGCTGCTGCTGCGTCTCCTGCTCCCCATTGAGGCGTGGCATGAGCACCTCGCCACGCAGCACAGCCAATATGTCGGCCTGTTGTAGTGGCCGAACCGCTTCCGCTTCGCCAGCATTAGTTGCCGCACCTCCTCCACAATCCATGTTCATCATGGATTCCAGTCGCGACTCAATATCAGAGGGTGGCGCCACCAGCGATGAATGTTGACTTGTATCCAGATCGCTGGTGATCACACTCGAACCACGGCTACGTATCACACAGCTATCCTCCTGCACCGACTGCGCAAGCAGCTGTGGCGTGCTATTCCCCTTGGATGAGTTGCTGCCCAGCACCGAGGATTGCGAATCGAAATCTTGTTCGGGCGGCGAAATCAGAGCGGAGCGTGTTGTGGGCTGGGATTGCTGCTGTTGTTGCTCGTTGAGCGCCAGGTGTGGCGATGGTGTTTTAAACTCCGAGTTGCCCGTTTCAGCAGCTGCTGTTCCTACTGCCGCTGCTGCTGCTCTTGCTGCTGCTGCTGCCGCTGCTGCTGCAGCTGCGGCTGCATGTTTGAGATGCTTGTGCTTTTTGCTTTTGGATTTCTTTTCGCTGCGCGAATCCTCGCCAGCTGCTTTGGCTGCTGCTGCAGCGGCTGCTTTGGCAATCGCGTTGCGAATCACGTCCGTTTTGATGATCAGTTTTAAGCGCTCCTTGGGCGGCTTGTCCGGTGAGATTTTCACAGTGCAGTAATTGATTTCTGGTGGTTCCTCCTCATCCTCCTCCTCCTCTTCCTCTTCCTCCTCGTCTTCTTCCTCCTCGTCTGCGTCTGCTTGCCTTGCTTCTGCTTCTGCTGCAGTTGGCGGCCTCAGCGGTTTTACAGTTATTTTTGGCGTTGTTGTTGTTGCCGCTGCGGTTGTTGTTGTTGCTGCTGCGGTTATTGTTTCTGCTGCTGTTGTGTTTATTGTTGCTGCGGCTTCGAAAGGAACTCGTTCATTATTCTCATCGTTGGGCGTCTGGAAATGTGTCGGCGAATTATTTGGCGGCTCCTCGCTATCCGTGCTGACTAAGCGCGATGTGCCCTAAAAATGAAATGAAATTTTATTCCCTTGTTTAATAACTGTAGATCAACAATTGAGTAGTTCACAGTTTACAATTTCTATTGGGCTTATTTTTTCAGTGACAATCAACACCAGGCTTTGGCGAGCGACGACTGCCGCACAACGGAAATAAATAAATAAACAACAACTAGTGAAAAAAGAAAACAACAGCAACTCAAGAAAAAAGACTCCATTTAATGTAAAAGCGCGCGTAATTTAACACTGCTTGCTGTTGTTGTTGTTGTCGCTTTCTCTTTCCCACACAGCGTTCAGAAGAGCGCTTCAAACAGCCAATGCATGTGTGTGTGTGTGTGTGTGCGCGAGCGAACGGAAGAGTGAGTGAGCGATTGATCGTGCGTGCATGCGTGCGTGAGTTAGCGATAGAAAGAGAGGGAGCCAGCTATGGATCGTTCGCATGCGAGCGCACAGTGGTTCACAGTGTGTCAACAAATGTATTTGAATTGCTCTTTTTGCTATTTTTGTTTTTTTTAAGACAAGCAACATAATAATAAAAAAAATATATGCAGCAGGAAATTTGACATTTTGATTATGTGCCAAAATGAAAACTATAATTACCAAATCTAAAAAAATAAAGTTAATAATTATAGAGCTTTTCTTAGGCAACTTACTTTGGAAATGCGTAGAACAATTGGCGGATGTTCGGGTGTACGGGAAGCGCTTGAGGAGCAGGCGGAAGCGGATGGCACTGTTGTTGTTGCTGGAGCTATAGCTGCAGCTGGAGCTGGAACTGGAGCAGTTGGTGCACCTGCTGCTGCTGGAGCTGCTAATGATGCGCTCGGCGCCGTTGCTGGTGGTGGAAGCGCTGGACTTGAATCTGCTGCGGCAGTTAATCCAGCTGCTGCTCCTCCTCCTCCTCTTGCTACACCTCCTGCTGTTCCTCTTCCCACTCCTGGTCCTCCTCTTCCCACTCCTCCACCTACTGCAGCATCTTGTGCATTTGTGACCGTCTCCGCCGGACGCGTCTTGGGCATAATGAGATCCTTGACGGGAGTTGGATAACGGTCATCCTCATCGACCTCACAATAGTTGACCTGCTTCCGAGCACGTCCCAATATTCTTGACGGCGGCGCCTCCGGCTTTAATTTCTTCTCCTCCTTGAATTTTTTCTTCTTCTGCGTGCCACTGCTGGTTGTGTTTGTGTTGTTGGTGGTGGTGGTGGGTGATGCATCTGCCAGGTCGAGCATGTGATCTGCAAGATCCATGGACATGCTGTCCCTTAACGCACCGGGCGTTAACATTGCAGTTGTTGTTGTTGTCGCCTTCTTTTTGGGGGATTTGCGCTTCCGCTCAGCGGAGCTGCTCGCCTTGCTCAGCTTCATCTTGAGCGGCTCATGGTGAAGCTGATGGTGGGTATGGGTGCTTGCCATCGGATCTCGCATGGGCGAATTGCCAGCGGCGCCACAATGTGGCAACTGTTGTATGATTTGGGCGATGACTTCGGGCGGTGCCGCATTGCGGGATTTGAAGAACTTTTTGGGTTTCGGTGGCTCCGGCACCGATATGGACATATCATTCGGATCGTGATCGTGCGACGAGGCAGGACTCTGGGCGGGACTAGCGGCCGCAGCAGCTGCCATCGGATGCAGTGCAGCCAGTGTGTAGGTGCGTGTCGAAGTGAAGCCCATTTTGCCCCATTTGCCCACGGTGCCAACGGAACGGGCGACAGTGGGACGATTTGTGTTCTCCTTCTCCTTGCACAGTGAGTCCAGGGGCACAACTATGTTCTTGCCCCACCGTGACATTTTGAACAAAAAAAAAAAAAAGGATCGAGCAAACTCCCGTTACAAAGTTCCGTCTAAAGGTTTGTGTTCCCTCTCTCTATCTCTCCCGCTCTCTCTTCAGTTTTGTTTATACTGCTTCTAGGCGCTTATTGCTCTTTGTTGTTGTTGTTGGCGCAACAATTACGCTGCTGAGTGTAAGAGAGAGAAGAGACATAATTAAACATTTATCTACAATTCATAATTAATATTGCACACACACACACACACACGTGTGTACTCCGGAGCCATATTTTGACATTAAAGAAAACAACGAAAAAAAAAAAAGAACAGCTTCTGCCAGCAGCAAATGTCAAAAAGCAACAACAACAACACAAACAAGCAACCGTAAACATGACGTGCGTGCGAGCGAGAACACAATAGTCACCGACTCCGTTTTTACACACATTTTTATTGTTGCCAAATAAAAAAGCAGGCAACGAAAAAAAAAATTATTTATTGCACTTTGAGTCAATTGAGTTATTATTTTAATTTCCTGGCTTTCTTCTTTTAGCGTTTGTTTGTTTTGCGTTGCATTTGGCTCACCTGGAAAAAACACTGTTGTTGTTGTTTGTTGTTTTTATTGCTGCTCTGCTCTGCTCTGCATGTGGGTATATGTAAATGTATATGCATACACACACACACACACATGCACATACATATACGTGTGCTTGTGTGTTTCAAATCTCTGTTGCTCTATATGTGTGTATGTTTGTGTATGTATGAGCGAGTAGGAATGCAATAAAAAAAACACACAGAAACACAGACACAGAAACGTTGTCGTTTCGTTCGTTTAGCTTATTGGCGCAATTTTCTGCTGCACGCGCGAATTCTTGCGATGCTTTTTCGCATGACACACACACACGCATAAACAATTTACGATAATAACAACTAATGCACTCACAGTTGCAGCCGATTGGTTAATATTGTGCATAGTGTTGAGAAGCAAACTGCATGTTTTTTGTTGCACACATTTTCCACCACTTTTAACAGCAGCAGCAGCAAATCGCAACAACAGCTACAAATTACATACATACAAATCGCTCGCTGCGCGACACTTGTTATTATTGCACATTGTGGCAAACTGTTTCAATGGAACGTTTCAAATGCAGATTAATTGTTTTCCGGCGAGCCCAATTTGTTAAGCATTAAAATCACACACTAAATATATTTAATTTTTTCTTCGCAACTACAATTTAGAGTGACCAAATTTTGTTTGCGTTGTTTAAGGTCTGACATTCGCCACGAACAATCGCAGTGTTGTCTTTTTACCGATAACATTTACGTTGTGCATTTGCGTGTTAACGTTGCAGCTCTACACGCGTTGCGCAGCCATCGTCTGTTGAGTAAAACATTGCGTGCAGCCAACATCACGTGAGTGACGCGACCAACCTCACGTTGGCGCCACATTTGAAATTTCTTGCATAGTTTGTTTATTATGTGATTATTAATATTTATGGCTTATTGATTATCTTATGGCTGTCCGTCTCACTCTGCTGTCCATTAATAATATACGCCAGTGGATCATCCTTGCTGGACTCCATCAGATGCTCGCACGAAGTTTGATTAATAGCAAACATGAATGACAAATCGATACAATAACGCGGCAATTTCTCCCTAAAATGTAAATTTTGGGTAGATTAAAGTAAGTAAAACTTTTTTTTGTATTTTTGGCTAACCTCAAATATGTTATAACATTATCGCCCAATGTCTGCTCCCGGGACAAGAGCAATGCGGATAAATAACGTGAATGCTTCTTCTTTTCGGCACAGTGCATAATTAGACCCCAATTGGCATAATCAGTGTCCAGCACATAAGTATTATAGACGCCCTCATCTGGAAATATAAGGCATATTAAGATTATATATGTATATAAATAAGATTAAGCGACTTACATATATCCTCTGTGTGTTTCCAGTGGCCCGGAGTCTCCGGATCCGGTATTAGCCACGTAATATTCCCCTGCAGCTTCTCGCGCAACGGATCCTCCGCAAAGATATAGCTAAAGTTCATCGTTATCTGTCGAAAATGTGCATTATTTATAAGCTATAGTATATAATCAATTATTGTCGACTATCTCACATGCCGATCCTCAATGGAGAAGTCGAAATTGCTGCGCATGCAGGCATATTCCGGCAGTTCCTCGGTGGATGCATAATACTGCACCACATGCCAATTGCCCATCATCTCGGTCAGATTGAAGTTCCTTCTGGCGCGTACCTGCTCGAACATTTGTGCAGATCTCATAGATTACTCACAGATAAAATTGATTAATTGCTTCAGAAATTCTCTTTAAGAGATTCTCTATTTTTCAGATACAAATTCACAATTATAGAAAACATTTTTCTAAAATTAAGAAAGACTTGTCCTAGCATATAATTATCTTAATAGTACAAAATATTTCTCAAAAGTATGGAGATCCTTATTTATTAATATTCTTGAACTTGAACACTAGCCGAACCGTATAGCCAGGTCCGTCTGCATGATCACGCGGATTTCAGAGACCATACGAGCTAAAGATCTCAAATATGTAATATTGGTTCTCGTATATATCGGGGTATATCGTAGTCGATCTGACTTGACAACAGCTATCGTACTTAATTTTTTTTTTTTTTATTTTTTTTTTTTCTTATAATTGCGTTGACTTACACCACTGTGCAGCCAGCAGCAAACCCAAATTCATTGGGGCAAATGTGCGTGCCAACCGAAATTAAGCCACACACACACGCACGTACACACGTACATGCATATGTACAAAATGTAGTTGCATGTCACTTTGTGCATTTGTTCAATTTGTTTTTGTGGCTTTTGGCTGCGTTCGCTTTACAGCTAGTCACAAAAAAAAAGCGTTAGAAAAAATCCGCAAAAACAAAATCACTGCACTTGACCGCCTGTCAACGTTGGCGCAATGTCGACGCCAGCAACTGAGACGCCGACGTCGACGTCAACAGTGACTGCGAGACGCGGACGTCAGTCAGTCAGGCCAGGCACTTAGAAAGTGTGATTGATTTTGGCATCACTGTGCGCCCATTTCTTCGCCCCCAGACACATTCTGAATGAGAGAGTCGCACTTCACTCGCATATTGATGAGAGAGCAAACACACACATATATTTATATATATATATATATATATATGGAACTTCGCGATTGCAATTTTTATATAACCCCAAAAATATTTAGTTGGATTTATTATATTCTTATACGACTGATTTTCAGCATGAAAATCTTAATTATTTATTTCTTGGAATGATTTCACTCACATTTGGGCATTTCTTGCGCAGATCCGTTCGCTTTCTGCATTGTGCCGCATAACTGTTAAATTTCGTCAAGGCCAAAGCGCTGGCCCAATCGAGCAGCAGCAGCAGAAATATGAGCAAAAACAGCAGCTGAGCTGCCCTTTTGATTGCAGTCATTGGAATAAGGATACGTATTATTTATCCGCTTATCCGCTAATTGAGCGCTTGGACTTAGAGAGTTGCTTGTTGCGTTGTAGTTGAAACACTGTGTTTCCATCGCAAACGGATGCGGCTGCTGCAAGCAGCAGCAGATCTGACTTTTAGCGGATAAGACGCCATAAATACAATTACATATATGAATGTGTGTGTGTTTGTGTGTGTGCAGACAGAGTTGTATATTACACAGCATTTTTATGTAGAGTTTATTAAAATGCGATCGTTGTTTTTGTCGCATATTCATTATCGTAGCTGAAAATAAAACACACACATACAATCGTATTTTTGTTAGTGCTGCGCACTAAGCAATTTATGGCCAAATGACTAACGACTCGATGTATATGAACTATCGCTAAACTCTGGCTATCAGTAGGAATACTCTAATACAAATTTATATATAAATATCAATATAAATAAATATATATATTTATATATCTGGGTATATAATATGCCAAAGGCTAGAATTCCGCCAACAGCAAGAGCATTTGTATAAATTTAGCTATAGCTAAATTAGTTATACTTGGCTTGCACTGATTTACTCTTCTAGCTGTAAATTGCGAATCAGTTGTCAACAGAAGCGCACTAGCATGTGTGTGTGTGTATTTGAGTGCAATGCGTCATTTGGTTTATGGAAATTGATATTGAAATGCATGCAAGCATTCAGCATCTCTCTCTCTCTCTCTCACTTGCACTCTCTTATCAAACGTTCCAGTGCTTATGCATATAAATATTGCTGCTGTTTTCATAGGACATGCACCACTGTGCAAATGCACTTTGGACAGAGATGCACATAGGCAGCGGCAATTAGGTATTTTTGGCTACATTTGGAGTTTCGTATTTTTTTATTTTATTTTTGTTGTTGACTTGACGGTCCCTTTAGCTCTTTTTCAACAACAAAAAAAAAAAGCCCTGGACATCGGTCAGTTTCCCATGCTAAATAACTTTCTCGCGCCACTTGCTGGGCGGCTGATAAAGATGAAATCTGTGTTGTTTTTTTTTGTGGCGAGACTGTTAAAAAGGTATGCAGCAAACAGGAAACACAAATTTATTCTTTACGATCGCGAGAACAGCCTTTGGACACTTTCTCTTTATTGCGAAACTTGTTGGGCGGCATTTTCACGCAGCCATCGCTGCCACAGAGCCAGAGCCACATTCAGCATCCACATGCCATCCAATCCACAAACATATCCAGCATCCACAATTCACTTGACATCCTCAGCGCTGCGGCTGCAGGTGGCGTCGCTAACACTGACGCCTGACGCTAGCAGCTGCAGCGTCTTCACTTTCCTTCTTCCGCCTTGCATTCGCCGTCTGCTGCTGCTGTTGCTGCTGCTGCGTCTGCTGCGTCTCTGTCTGGTTTGGTCAGTTAGTCAGTTAGTCAGTCAGTCAGTCAGTTGGTCAGCCCAAATGCGGCGCAACTTTCGTCGCGCTGCCGACGGCGACAGAGCGACAGCGACTGGCTCTATGGCCAGTTCCGGCTTTAGCGGTCATCATCTACACAAGGCAGACGCAGACGCAGACGCAGACGTAGACGTAGACGTAGACGCAGACGCAGTCTTTGGACAAACTTTGGCCAGCGGACGGACATCTCTCAGCCAGGCGCGACGCACTTAAACGAAAAGCCGTTTTTTTATGTGCGCCAAAAAGAAAGAAAAAAGAAATGAAAAGAAAAGAAAAGAGTGGCCAGCGCTAAAAAAGGCGAGAAAACGACCAACGAGAAATGTCTCCTGATCGACACACACGCACACACACATACACACGTGTATTTACATATGTCTGTGCGCTGAAGATGAATGAAAACAAGTCGCAATTATATTGCAGAAATGCTCGACTAGCTAATGCCCTTTAATTTTCAATTAATTCCAATTTTGTTTTCATTTTATTTTATTATTATTATTACTATTATTATTTTTATTATTTTCGTTTTTATAAATTTTTAATGCTTTTACAGTTAACCCTTTGATTCCGCTTGATATTGAAATCTTGACATAAATGCATGCACATAGAATACCCTTTAAAATTTGGAAATTAATTTTTTGTGTTATCCAGGGTATAACGAGTCGCAAAATGCGTTGAGAAGAGCAGCTAACCCATTTTATCACAAACTCCACAAACAAAAAGCGTGCAACTGTTGCGGTTGCACTGTTGCACTGTTGCAATTGAGCCGAAGACTCAGAGGCGGAGCTGAGGGGCGGCTGAGTGGGTGACTGGCTGTCTGCCACAGACTGTCTGTCTATGATCTATGGATCATACATGTATATTGTCAACACATTATCAAAATGCACTGCAATAAAATTCGTCAATTTGCATTTAATGTTTATTTAATTTTCTTCTGTTGTTAAAGCTAAATCGAACTGTCCAAATTTGGCAAGAAAGAGGAGAAAAAACAGCTTAAAATTAATAGGAAAATAATAACTGAAAGTGCATCAAATTTAACTGCCAGTTAGCTAACATTAACTTTGACAGCAACATGAGATAATGGCGCTTGGATAACACTTCAATAAAATTCATGTGATGATGTGAGAGGTGAAAGTCCTTCGATGTCCGTAATATATAAGTATAGGATTCAAAATATACACTTCATTTAATAATATATATATATATATATATATATATATGTATATGTATAAATTAATATTTTTTATATTTATTTTTATTAAATTATGAATTAAATTGATCATTATTTTGGAATAATAGCGAAGTTTTCTCGGCTTTCCCCTTCTAACAACTAGATATAATGGGTGCTATATCTTATTATATATTTTATTTTGATTTATTTAGCCACGTATTTCGAAAATAACTGTTTCTTAAAACATGCCCAGATGAGAAACTAAACATTTTTTGAAAGTGTTTTCGTCCATTGAAGATTTTGAAGAAGTCTCGATTTGATCACCATAAAATGAGATAAAAGAAGCAAGGTATATATATATATACCTATGATATTCATTCTATATATATACCATATAATTATTTAGATATAAAGTTGAACTATTTTGAATTGTATGTGATTGTGTTCGCTTAAGTATTTGTGGCTAATTGTATGTCAGTCCACTGTGCACTGTGGTCCCGATTTCTCAATGTAACAAATGATAAGGCGCTGAGCTTTTGTTTTTGGACATGCCAACAAGATTTTAAAGACAACAACAGCAGCAACAACAACAACAACAGCAACAACAACAGCAACAACAACAACAACACTATGAAAAGAGAAAAAGTCGTGCGTATTTGTAGAATGAGCCAATGATCATAATGACTGCTGTTGTTACTGATGATGAATGATAATTATGATGTTTAGATGCTACAGTCGAGTGCGGTGCCACGCCTTAAACACAACTGCAACAGCAACAAGCAGCAGCAACAAGCAGCAGCAGCAACAAGCAGCAACAGCAACAAGCAGCAGCAGCAGCAGCAGTCACAGGGTGACAAGGCATGTGGCAGGTGGCAGGTGGCAGGCAACTGACTCGTCTGGAATGTCAAACGTTTATTTGCCGGTAATTAAATTTGAAAATGATTTAAATTTCACCAGCGAATATTTGGAATTGGACTTAACACTTTCTACGTCGGGCACGTTCCTCTAGCAAACCCAAAGGCCCAGCCTCTGGGCCACTTACACACTTATCCATATACATATACATATATATATATATGTGTGTACCTCACAGTCATTGCGACAGACAGGCTGACAGACAGTTCGTCAGTTAGCCAGGTGGGGCCCACCCGCAAGCGCAACATTTTCTACGATTGCCAGCGGAGTGCTCTTCGAGCCGTACCGCACCCAGCCGAGAGGCAGGCAGGCACTCGGGCAATGCCACCCGGCACCAGTCAGCCATCAGCCGGGCAACCGGGCAACGGACTCCGGGCAACCGAGAGCAATTCAATGATCAATTCGTCTGATTGGGAAGATTTTGTTTTCTATTTGCAATTGATTGATGTATTTTTCATTTCAGCTTTACATACCCTGTACACTTTACAATTGGAGTGTGCTGCACGTAATAATATACACTATATATATATATATATATATATTGATCAGAAAGAATTCTTATATACATCGTATCGATGGAATCGCACAATGTTTAGAATGGGAACTTAAGAAATGTTGGACATTGTGGAATCCGGATATAGAAAGTCACCACATTCAACTTGGTCAGTTAACTTAGGCAGTAGGGAACTCTGCCGATTTTGAGAGAATCAAGAGGAATCCTTAAAGTTCTCAAGAAGTTGCCGTATCCTAGGGAAGAATGTTTTAAGCTCGGAAGACTTTGAAACCCTCAGCTCTACACAAGAACTACGATTGATGGAAGAGCCATTGGCTCAGAAGGGGGCACAATATATCTAATAGGTTGCATTGGATAAACCAATAATTAAATAATAATAATAATAATAATAAAAATGTTATTTTACATTATATCCACAATTTAATGATTGTTCCTGTAGGAAAAGATTTCAGATAAAGAATCCGGAAAAAATGATTTACAAAATAATCAAAATATTTATAATACAAAAATATGAATAGGAAAAATAAAGAAAAAAATGTAAAAAATATAAATAATAATATTCATTTTATTTGATAAAAATTGATTTAATGTAAAAAATATAAATAATAATAACTGTAATTCTATAAAAGTTGAGGCTCCTAGGGAAATATTTGAAATAAAAAAAAAGAAAATAAAAAAATATATATCTATATATAAATAGCGAAATCAACAATACTTCACTTGCAAATAGCTTCATCTTAGTGAAAAGGCTTGCCGCTTGGGGCAGACAACAGGCTACAGGGCATCCCGCAGTCGGGCAACTTGCGCCAGGCACTCTTAGCATTTTTTTTTTTATTTTTGGCGGCGAACGCAAAAGCAAAATCAAAAGCCAAATGTCGCGACTGGACATTGCTCACTGTGTGTGTTGTTGTTGCTTGTTGTTGTTGTTGTTGTTTGTTTGTTGTTGTGCAGCAGCAACATCGTAAAGATTCATCAATGCCGTTGGCCATTTCTGTGCGAGTGTGTTCATATTCCATTAAGATCTGCTTTGTTCGATTGATCTGAAGAATGCCAACTGGAAGTGCTACTCAATGCACAAAGTACAACAGCAACAGCAACAACAACCAACAACAGCAACAACCAACAACAGCAACAACAACAACAGCAACAACAACAACAACAGAAATTGTTACTTGAATAATCATCATTGTTGTGGTTGCAATTTAGAAAAGTGAAATTAACTTTGACTTTGTGTGGGGCTTTGGGCCTGTATTATCTACAGCAAATAGAGGACTTGACTTAAGATTAGTTTTTCGCAAACCTTACGAAACTTTTAATTATTTGATTATGGTATATGAAACGTGGTCAGCATTGAAAGAGACGCAAACAATCAAATTCAGCTGCCCTTCTTGGCAAAAACAAAAAAAAACTGGTTAAGCCTTTGATTAGCTATATATAGTCAGTACAGCTTAAATGTGAGAAAGTGAGTTGCTGATCAGAAATGAATATAATATACACTAAACAACAAATCAAGCTAAAATATTTTACGATTTTTAAATACATATTTAAATCTAATTGCAAGTTCTTATGCATAATCTAATGTGTAGATTGTTAATGGATTAACATATATAAATAATGCCATAAATAATACTAGTTTGTTCAGTCTGAAAGTATGTCTCAAAATGGAAGACCCTACCCTATATCCTATATCCTATATTCTATATCCTATATCCTATATCCTATATCCTATATCCTATATCCTATATCCTATATCCTATATCCTATATCCTATATCCTATATCCTATATCCTATATCCTATATCCTATATCCTATATCCTATATCCTATATCCTATATCCTATATCCTATATCCTATATCCTATATCCTATATCCTATATCCTATATCCTATATCCTATATCCTATATCCTATATCCTATATCGTATATCCTATATCCTATATCGTATATCCCATATCCTATATCCTATCAATAGTGTCTCTTATTGTTATCGGATATCGATTTGTCTCGATATTCGTCAAATGAGAACGGCTTTTTGACACAGATAAATCGAATCGGCTTTTGATGCTGATCAAGAATATATATATACTTTGTGAACATGGACTTGTAGTTGATCCAAGTATTATCATTATTGTAGAGCAGATCGTACGACTAGCAGATACCGTATAGTTTGTGAGACTGTTGGAATACCCTGTAGTGCGGCACAGTTGAGTGGGTCATGCACAAATAATTTTCGCCGCTCTTATTGAACTAGTCAACTGCTTAGATTAATGATGTGGCATGCCCCACAAATACATTCGAGTGTAACTGGCGGGTGCTCAAGTACTCGAGTATCTGGAAACTGTGTCGGTTCATAATTGGTGTTCAATCATTGGGAGAGGCAAGCCCGGGTCTTGGTTTATGGTTAATGGGCGCACTTGCAACACACACGCTGCATGCCTGCCACAGCAGCAGTGTTGAGTTCAGTTCAATTATGCACAGACAGACTCGTGTGCGTGCCCTTGCCTTGTGGCTGCCCCATTCATCTTGCCACAAGCGAGCCGAGAGTTTTGTTTTCATTTGTTTACGCATGCGTGGCACAAACACTTTGAATATTCCACAATCATCGCCGCGTCTGCGATTTGGAATTTTGGAATAGGGTGGGGTTTTTTGGTCTCTCGATCTTCTCTGCGTTTGAGTCTGAGTTTCAGTCCCACTTCGTGATGCTATTTGTGGATCGACGACTTTGTTTTCATTTGGGAAAGTGCTCACACTTTTTTTCTGTTTTTTGTTTGTCATACCCGGGGTAAAAGTTACCGGCCATAGAATATATATTTTAGGTGATCCGTCGTACATATTTTCATGCTGACAGATGTCAGCAATTTGTCTCCTATTTTAATAGATGCGCTCTGATTTGGAGCCCTCGAAATGTGATAGCTATTTTTGATATATGCTCAAAGAACACTATGTTGAACTGCTCCAAAGTTTAGACTCCATATTTGGATATACTTAGAGAGGTTGTGCGTAATACTCAAACTCCTAAGTAGAGATCTATATGAGTATAGTTGAAACCTTTCGGTAAAGTTTATGCTTAGCTTCGAAATCTTCTTCTTTTCAAATATTGCATTTGGATTTCGGTTTTGAATTTGAATTGCTGAAGTTGAGGTTCCCATTCCGGAATCGGTTTGACATGATCTGACCTATATATGTATATACTTTTTTATAATCTATATTTTATATTATATTTTATATCATTTTTTATGTTGCAGCTTCATATATCTATTTGTTGCAGCTTCTTATTCTATTTTTTGACTCAGTCTGAGTTAATTTTTGTACTCAAGAGCACTCAAATTGGATTCATTCGAGTTGAATTTCAGATCTAGAGAAATGAGAGGCACTGAAGTATGTGTGTGTTCAACCACAAAGTGCGGCGCCTCCAGCCAGTGTGCCTCAAGTGCCAAAACTCAAATGCCGCAATGAGTATGAGTATGAGTATGAGTATGAGTGCATGAGTATGAGAACTTGATTATGTGAGTGTTGCTGTTTGGTCGCACGCCCAGTTTGCCAAAAAAAAAGTACTAAAGTAAAAATGAGGCACGACAACAATAACAACAGCTATGTGAATAATTGAGGCGAGCTTCTCTCTCTTCTTTCTCCTCTCTCTCTCTCTTTCTTCTTTCTCCTCTCTCTGTCTCTCTTCTCGCTGCCCCTCGGCAGAAGAATCTTTTTGGACAACTGCTAATTGACTTTCAATGTTTGGGACCAGCTTTTGTTGGGGTGCTGAGAAAGTGAAATTGATCGCACTTGCCACTTGCCATTTGCCACATGCTACAAGCTGCACATGCCTCGTCTTTTAAACGTTTTGAGCATTTCTTTTTTTGTTGTTGTTGTTGTTGATGATTAAGGAGCTGCAATTGCGGCCCAGCGCATTCTAAGGAGGCAAGCAGCGAGCAGCAAAGGAGCCAGAAGCGACATGCAACAGAGAGAGAGAGAGAGAGAGGAAGGGAGAGAGGGAGAGAGGGAGGAAGGGAAAAAGGGAGAGAGAGACGGAGGGAGAGAAGAGGGCCGCTTTCTAAGCCGCCTTAGTCGCTGCAACTGTTGTTGATGCGATGATGCCGCCACTGCTGCTGCTGCCGCCGCTGCTGGGATGAGTTGCATGAGTTGCAACTTCAGCTTTTACCACGCATGCCGGCGACACTTAAAAGCGAAACGAATCGAGCAAATATCAACAACAGCAACAACAGTAAACAGTGAGAATACCATTTAATGAAAGTGCCCAACAACTAGATACCCTGTACGTTTGGAAATTTCTCCATCTAGCTGCTTACTGCTCTTCTTTACACTGCGCAAAAATAGGCTTAGTTTTCATTTATTCAATTTTTTGTTGCTATAATTTGACAAAACACAAAATAAATAAATAACTAAACAAATTTCCCGCCATCATTGAGACATTGATGATTGGATTTGAAAGTGAAGTTTATTTTTACGAATAAGTTTTTGTCGCTTTTTGCTTAAGTAAATGAATAAAAAGATATATAATATAATATGTAAAAATCATAATTAAGATAAGAGTAAGATTAAGATAAGATTAAGTTAATTCTTTGCCCAAAAATATGCGTTTTTTCGACTTAAAAAGGCGGAATTTAGTCTTCAGCTGCGTTGCAGTTGCATACTTTAGAAGGCCCGCTATGGGGCACTGGACTGATTACAGGGTATAACAATGGCGGCAACTGGCTTTAACCCAATTCTTTGGCTGCATTTCCGTCACTGAGTGAACTACTCAAAAGGGCCAATCTCCGACGCCGACGCCGACTCCGACTTCGACTTCGACTACGACTTTGACTCCCAAGATGCAATGCTGAGCAACAAAAAATAAAATGTGTCTTCTCATTGCTTAATGGCAACCGCTGCTACTGTTTCTCGTCTTCTTCTTTTTTTTGTGAAGTAGTTGTTGGTTGTCGGTTGTCGGTTGTCGGGTTGTTTGTGTCGTTTTCACTTTGGTTGCAGTTGCAGTTGCCACCTTGTAACCCGGCAATAATGGACAAACATGCGACCGATTGCAGTCAGCGCAAAGGTTATTGCAACAACTCAAATTGCAACAACAACAACAGCAGCAACAGCAACAGCAACAACAACAGCAACAACAACAACTACTATTAACAACAGCACGTTAAAGTTGTATGCGGCAGATGACAAACGACAGCCACTCGATGATGAAGTGTCAATGCAATGAAAACTAAACTAATAAATTGTGAGAGCGACCCAAATAGCTGGCTAGAAAACCTGGCGTGGCTAAAGAGGATTTTACTGGGCGATGGCTCTTCTCCTCTGCCACTGCCACAGCCATTGCCACTGCCACTGCCACTGCCACTGCCACTCGGCTTCCTCTTCCCCCTGCCCCTGCCCCTGCTTCCATCTGTCTTTAGACTTTATGCTGAGGGCATGAACAGTGTTAACGGTTGCCCTTGCAACAAATTTGAATGCTACCTGAATTCACTGAATGCCAAATTTACACAAATTACAAAAAAATGAATTAGAAAAAAAAGAAACTGGAAAGAATACTGCATACCCTTGAGCCAGCACAAAGTCTACTTGTTTTTATAAGTGTATATTTTAAATGTGTTTTTTTTCAAGTAATATTATTATTTGAAGTTGATATAGTTTGAGTTCCGTCTTCAAGCAGTTTGCTGTGAGTTTCCAGCGAAAATAATTTAAAAAAAACCACAATTTTTGTATATATATATATAGCATTTAATGATCCATTCCAGTCGGCCTAGTGATCCATTCCAGTCGGCTCCAACTGCCAGCGGCAAGAAGACAAAATTGTTGCAAGTCTCATTACAACTAAGGGAATATATCAATGCTGATGGAGGATTTACATATATAGCTAATGGATTTCGAAGCGTTACAAACTGCACCTCAAAACTCAAATACCCTCAGCAAGTGTATGAAAAACGTACTTAAATGAGAATTACGTATGTGTAACATGGAATCGCTGCTGAGATTATTTATTATCTTGCGGGTGTATAATATGCATACACAGTTGAATATCATTTTATTTCCCACTCTCTCTCTCTCTCTCTCTCTCTCTCTCTCTCTCTCTCTCTCTCTCTGTATTTCTTGATAACATTTCGTGAATCACTCGTTTTCGCTGAGTGTACTTTTGTTATTTTATCAAACTAGTGCCTTAGTTGAGAAATGTGGAGACCTTCACCAGCTCCAAATTTGGTCAGTGTCAACTGATCGATGGAACCCCTCCACGCCCCCCCCCCCTCCACCCTATCTCTGTGTGTGTGTGTGTGTTGATGTTGTGTCTGTTTCGGTTTCTGTTTCTTTCTTAGTCAGCCGTTCAATGTGTGTGAAATTGAAGCGCAATTCAAGTCTGCGGCCGGTGAAAGTAACAAGATACTTTTAATAAGACATCTGAGAGCAGAGCAGGTTGACATGGAGAAGGGGCGACGGTATGGAGCGGCAGCCGCTAGAGGGTGGGGGGGGGGATAAGTTTTGGGGGCAGTCAGCAGCATTTACTTAAGATGCGTGCGGCGTGCGCCCAGCAATTAAGCGACCAGCAAAAAACAGCAATGGTAACTTGCCACAGCCCTTTGCCCCACTTGCTACTTGGCTTGGCCCTGCGGCAGACTGACTTTGATGATTGTCTTTGTATCTAAATACACACACATATACATATATATATAGATCGACCATCTGCCACAAAACTTATTTTATTGAAATGTGAAAAATGTTTTTTTTTTTTTTTTGTGTTTGTTTTTGTTTCCCTTTCAACAACTTCTGTGTTTCTTGACCGATATTAATGAAATTGCTACAGTTGATGAAATAAATTGGAAGAAATTTAAGTACGCAATTAAAGTACGAGCTTAAGAGAAATTTAAGTTGTAGTCAAGCCTAATTTG
Organism: Drosophila neutralis; assembly: GCA_035044385.1. Lineage (NCBI taxonomy): Eukaryota > Metazoa > Arthropoda > Insecta > Diptera > Drosophilidae > Drosophila > Drosophila neutralis. The sequence goes on along the minus strand of JAWNME010000391.1, from coordinate 20,177 downwards.
TGAAGCATTTTGTCGCTTAAAGCAGTTGATTTGCCACAAAAACATTGGCCAACAGTCACCGTGGAAAATGAGCAAAAATATATGCATATATGCATATAATTGAGCCGCCAACTAACTGACTAACTAACAACTAACTAACCAACAACCGACTAACTGACCAACTGGCAGACTTTGTGGCGCGACTCGCGTCCGCGTGTTACTTAATGTGCGCAACGATAGACGACGCCTGAAGACGGTCGCCAATTGACCAATTTCAGGCGGAACCAACAGTCGGCCGACTGACTGACTGACTGACGGACGGACGGACGGACGGACGGACGGACGGACGGACGGATTGACTGACTGACTGACGGACTGACTGACTTGGCTAGTCGACTTGACCAGTTGGCCAGTTGGCTACCAGCAAGTTGCGATGAAATTACTCCAATTTCGAGACAAGTATTTTTGGTCATATTTAGCAAACAGGAATCGCGATGCGAGCCAGTCCCAACTCCAACTCCTTAATAAAAGCTGCCAGCTCGACTTGAAATGGCGATGAAATCGCTGTTTAATGCACACTGATTCAAAACATCCATATCCACATACATATATATACATATATATATATATATATATATATGTACATAATGTGGCATAATGAAGTTGGGCAAAAGTGTGTCACAGGCAGAAGGATGCAACTGCGGTCCCAAAAGGTATATATTATTATATATATATCCTTGATCAGCAATCGACCTAGCCATGGTCGTCTCTCTCTCTCTCTCTCTCTTTCACTCAGTCAAGCCTATCTCAGAGACTATAGGAGCTAACCATATCACATTGAAAAAGTTCTCCTTTATTTCATCTGATGATCAACTTTCTCCGTTTCCACAATATCGCTCAAAAGTGATCTTCGATCGATATCATATATCTTTCTATATATATATTTATATATATATATGTACTATAACTATATCATATGCCATAGGAACAGTCTGTCAAAATCAAAGCCTTTCTTAATCTAAAAAAGAGTGGGTTTGTCGGACACGTTGAAGATCCCCTTTTAGACTGGCGTAAATCTGCCGGAATCTCAACTTTTGTCAACAATAATTCAAACTCTGGAAAAAGTAGTACAAATCCTTCAAATCCTTGGATCAGGAAGTGCAAATTAAATGAAAATTGAAATGAAATAAAATAGTTTGTTTTTTTTTTGGTGCAATCTATTGCCTTGGCCACACTGTGCAACATTTCAATTCACAAGCAGAGCAAGTGCAGCAGCAGCAGCAGCTGAAGAAGAAGAGTGCAACTGTGGCAGTCTTCAGACTACAGCGTCATCAACAGAAGCAAAAACAAAGGCAAAAACAAAGCAAGGCAAAAGCAAAGCAACACCAAATGCGATCGCACTTGGCAAAAATATTTTATGGAAAAGTGGAACAATCGATTAAGCATTACGGCGACGACTTGAACAAAAAAAAAACACAAACAAACAAACAAAACAAAAAACAAAAGACTAAAAAACACAAAACAGATGCAGAAATTGCAGCAACAATCGATGCACAACCCACATCAAATCAGTAAGAAAGCCACCCAGAAGGGCATTTGGAACGCCGCCCACAACTAAAAAGGTCGACCTGAACTTGCCACTGATCGATGCAACAAAAACAGTAGAAGCAGCTGGAGAAGAAGAAGAAGAAGAAGCTGCTACAGCGAGTAGGGGAATGGGAATGGGATTGGATTCACCTGAAGAGTCTCTGTCAAACCAACAACAAATTTTGGAATCCACTTGCCATTTCGATTTGTTGGATTTATGTTCAATTTGGCTGCAATTGTTTGAACTTTTTGGGTATCTTATTATATATATATATATATATATATATATATATATATGTACAAGAAATTATTCATATCCCAAAAATATATGATGTAGCAAAAGAATTTTGAATTTAGACCCAAATTCGGATTCAGATTCCTATACTGAATCCCCAAAAAATCCAAACTCCACCATCAAAACTGACAACAAGTGAAACTGTCACAGATTGCACTCAGAAAAAACTAGTTACACTCAAAAAAAAAAGTATTTGCTAACTACATTTAGGGCGAACACTTTTTTTGCTCTTGAGCTGATATTAGATATTATTACCAGCCAAGCTGAGCTTTATATGCCACATGTATGTTAAACATAAAAAAAACAAATAAAAAAAAAAATAAATAAAAAAATAAAAATTAAAAATTGAAGTGTAATAATATATTTATTTTGAGATTTTAGTTGGCTTGTTTGCTGCGGCAAGAAAAGAATTTATTTAAGATCTAAGTTGGTCTTGGAAGGGGAAGGGGAAGGGGGCTTGCCTTGGACGTAGGTGCCACAAATCGGTGGAGCGGTGCGGTGCATAGAAAGTGCAAACAGTATTTTTTTTTTTTGAGGACTTGGGTCCGATGCGATGCAATGCGTCTGCAACTGAAAGTTGCCCCCGTCTGCCCAATGAAAAACAGCAGCAACAACAAAAGCAGACGAATGGGGAAACCAACACTAAGCGCTGACAACAAAACGCATGCCACAAGCAACAACAGCCACAGCAACAGCAACAACAACAACAACAAGCAAGCATAAGAAGCAGCCGGCGAAGTCGATACCGATAGCGATACCGATATCGATACTGAATTACCGTATTTGTATTCGTGTCTCATATGTTTGTTGTTGCTGTTGTTGTTGCTGCTGCTGCGTCGGCTGCTGCTATTGCTGCCCATCAATGAAAAGAAGAAATTTCGCCATCAACAACAGCAACAGCAACAACAGCAACATGAGCAGCAGCAGCAGCCGCCGCCGTAGCCGCAACAACAGCGTTGGCAGTGCCGTCGCAGCGCTGCTTGCCTCGTGCGCCGTCGGCGCCGTCGCCGTTGCGCATGCGAAGTGTTTCGCTACGAGAAAGCAGGTGGATGCAGCATTCGGCGCTTACCCACGGCGCGGACCAGACGCGTTTTTAAAGCCACTTCGCATTCGCAACCCAAACTCCGAACGCCACTTGTGAGGCATCAACAAATAAATCACAGCAAGCAAGCAACAAATAATTTCAAACCGACAACAAAAAACAAACCGCATCCAATAATAAATCAAAAAAAAACAAACAAATTTTGTGCAATCATTTTTTTTAAATAATAATAATAAAAAAAAGAAAACACGAAACCAAACACTCTCTGTGCATGTGTGTGTGCTCTGTGTGTGTGTGTTTTGGAAACGCGCGTGTCCTTGTTGCACATCTTTTCCTTCAGCCTTATCTATATATATATATGTGTATGCATATATATACATACATTTGTTGTTGACATTTTGTTGGTATTTTTGTTATTTTTTTCGTATTTTTATTTTTTTTTGTTTTTTTTTTTGTTGTGCCTCCTCTGCTGGATCATCGTTAATTGCCCGCGTGCAACTCGAACTTCAAATAGTTGCAATTGACAGCTACCGAGCGATACCGTTGTCAACAGCACAACAACCAAGCCAAACAAACTAAACAGCCAACAACAACAACAACTAGCAAACAGCAACCAGTAGCCAACAACAACAACAACAACAGCAGCAACAACAGCCACAGAAACAACAACAACAACAATAACAAATAACAACTGCTTTCGAAAGTCGCATCGAGCACATCCTGTTGTTCGTGCGGCATTGCATCAAAATTGGAATTGCAGCGCTCTCTGGAATTGATCCAAAGCGAAGGTGAGTGTTGCTCAGTGCATCCCAGCAGCTCAACTCTGGCTCAAACACAAGCTCCCAGCCCAAAAACTGCAACAATTAAGTCAAGTCAAGTCGAAGTCCTTGTCATCGCGAGCTTCTCTATTTATACATATGTATATAGTCTAACACCATTCGTCTAGTGAGTTTGGGCGGCATACTAATCACATCTCATAACTAATCAGAATTTCGACTGCAATCAGAACTATATAGATTTCGAGATGCTCTGTTGTAGAGCTCCATATTACTTGGCACTATACCTATTCGCATAGCTGAGTCGGTTCATGATTGAAATGGGGGAACCAATTAGAGCAACAATTACTTTATATATATATATATATATATATATATATATATATTGATTTTGATTTGTAAATATTAGTTTTCCATATAGTTAGAATATTCGTAAAAGTCGTAAAAATAGTGAATGAAAATCAAAATCATTTCAAAACTGCAATTTTTGCCTTTGCTGTTTTCAAATATTTAAGCATATCCTTCCAAGAGATGCCTCTATCTCTGTGTCCCTCACTCTCTCTCTCTCTCTCTCTCTCTCTTTTTCTCTCTCTGTCTGTGTCTGCCTGTCTCTGTACTCTGAAAGTGGCCAGTCTTCAATGTTGAGTCTTGAATCTTGAATCTTGGCGTTTGTCAGTCAGTTGGTGAGTTTTCTAATTGCTCGGCTCGTGTTTGTCTTGGGCCTGTTGACGTTGACCCACTTGGCTGATGGAACACATTATTAACACATTTCACCTCTGCAGCTGCCCCGCGAGTACCACCTGTACAGGTGAATAAGTTGTCATTAAAAAAAAGAGTCGCCGCCGCTGCTGCTGTCGTATCTTCGGCCTCTTCTTCTGTCTGCCAGTCACTTCGGCGTTTTTTTCTTCTCTCTCTTTCATTTCTTATTTGTTATCTTCTTGCTTTCAATTTGGTATTGTCCAAATTTTTGGGGCGTGGCAGCTGGCGAGTACTGCTGATGTATTCAATTGTATTGTTGGCCACAAATTGAATGCATGAATAAGTGTCAAATCAATCAAGCGAATTCAGTCAATCAGTCAAGGCGGAAATTTAAGTGCAACACTAATGCCAATAAATTATAATTAACTGACACACACACAAATGTTTACACTTGAAAGCGAAAACGGGCATAACAAATAATAATACTAACAACATCTACAACAGCAACAGCAACAGCAACAACATGTTAAAAAGCCACAAAGTAAACACTTTCTAGTGTTTCAACAAGTGTTGCTGCTGCTGCTGCTATTATTACTTCTTCTACTACTTCTTCTTTGACTTGCCACATTTCATGACAATTGCTTTCCAACAACAATATATTGCAGGCAACAACACCAACAACAGCAACAACAACAACAACAACAACAGCGTGCACATGACAACAAATACAACGTATTAATTGCAATTTATGCACATTAACAACAACCACAACAACAGACACAAACAAGCAACAATAATAAACAAGCTGCCTCGCTAGCAACATGCAACGACAACAGCAACATTCACAGCAACAACAACAGCAACAACAAGAACAACAACAACAGCAGCAGCAGCAACCGCAACAACAACAACAACAACACGAGATGCCAAAAAACATTAAACAACAAAAACAAATGCGTTCCCAAAATTTTTGTCGACAGAGTCTGGGGATCAAAAAGATTTGTCTGCCGCTTATCATTTTCCTTTCACTGCAGGTGAGCAATAACAGTAACAACAACAACAACAATAATAACAACAGCAACAACAACTCTTTCATCTTTCACACACACACACACACGTAATTGAATTCAATTAAAGCTAATGCAAAAACGTGCATGTACTTAATTGGCAATTCAACAAGTTATCGATAATTATCGGTAAGCTTATTTAGTGTCTGCGTGCGTGTCTGTGTGTGTGTGTGTGTGTGTGAAGTGAAAGAGCTTTCGTTTAATAGCGCCCGCTTAAGCAGCTTTCAAAGCGCGCTAATGCCATATAGCTAATCCATGTTTTTAATCCCCCAACTCGATAGTCCTAAGAAGAACAACATAAATATGAAAAACGATGCTAATCCCGGGAAAAGCAGCTTTCGTTTCAAGCACATGTCAAATGACTTATAAAGTAAAAGCTACAGATATATATATATATATCTATAAAGATTAGATTAAGGATCAATAGCAATCTTCGTGAAGTTTCGATCATTTCAAACTATTATTTTCTTAGGTTAGATTACAGACAAATAATCCATGTTCCGTTTCCTTTTCATATCAACACCAGGATTACAATGAGATATATATATATATATATATAAATATATTAACAGTGCTTTAATATTTGTGATATATAGAAAAGCAGATAGTAAAATATCTGTGTTTTGCGCAGGATGTGAATATGATTGTCAACTATAATGATTTGATAATGTTCGAAAGAAAAGCATTTATGATTTATGCAAGAAGAGTTCTGAATACCTCTGACTAAAATAGTTAAATCCATCTGCTCCATACTTGATTTTGAAATTATCTGCGATGATCTATTATGATTTATGTATATATATATAGATATTTGCGATAGATGTTCTACAAAACAAATTGGAACATCTGTAAAAGATGACCTCTGATCAGAAAGCCCACTCAAATCTCTGCTAGAAAGGCAACTTGCCTGTCAGTCCCACTCAGTTTGTCCGCTGATCATGGGTTCGTCCTCCTCCGACTATGACACAATTTAAAAGATGATTTCCCTTTCCTTGGCTGCACGACGAACAGCAGCGAACCACACAAAAACTCTTCCTTTTTTTTCTGGTATTGTTGCATTTTTCCCAGCCTCGCTTGGGCTCAACTTTGAACCGTCTTCGGGCAGATTCGCTTGTTTCAGGTTTTTTTTTTCGGCGCATTCTCTGGACAGCGAAAGGAGCGCCTTGTGGCGTGCCACATGTACTTTCTCTCGCCAGACAGCGAGACAAGAGCTCCCGCTTCGTCTCCCTCCAACTCCGCCCAACTGGGCTCCAGACAGCACCATCTTTCGACATTTTGAGCATATTGGTCGAGGTCAAGATTAACGGCAACAACAACAATAAACCGGCGGCATTGGCAGCAGCAGCAGCAGCTTTTTGCTGCGGCTTTGGCTTTGTCTTTGGTTCCGTCTTCAGCTCCGGCTGTGACTGAAGCCGCATCATTAGTTGTCGCATTAGCAGCTGCTGCAACAAGCAACAAGCAGCAACAACAAGCAGCCGCAACACACTCACGACTTTATCAAGCCCATTGCACCGTTGCCAAAATGGAAACCGTTGGCACACATTTCTATTAACGCAAGGAGTCTGGCCTTCTGCCTGGTCAACCCCCCCCCCCCCTCCGCAACCCCCTTTGCTTGCCCCTTTCATCGTTGGCAGTTCTATCGCATTGCGGAACCGGATCACGCGCATCAAAAATCTAAAAATCGAAATGAAACCAAAGCCGTAGAGCAACTGCAAAGCTCCCATCCACTTCCCACTTGCCACCGCCGCCCCGCTCCCCACCCAGCCTCCTTGTTATTATTCATGCTTGTCGTCGCCCATGGGCTGCTCCAAATCACGTCTCCGATTCCGCACTTAGCATGCAAAACTCTTTATTTTTTTTTGTTTCTTTCTTTTAATTTTTAACGTATTTTTAGAATTTGTTTTGCGGAACTCGTTTGCCAATTTATCTGGCTGTTTAAGTGTGTGTGTGTGTGTGTGTGTGTGTGTGCTTCTGTCGCCTGGGCATCACATCACTTTCTACCTTAAACAGGATTTGGCGGGCAGGATGCCACCTCGCGTACCACGTCGCGCTGATTATGTGACATCTCCCCATTGAGGCGCCCCAATATGCCGAAAGTTGCCGGGGAGAAAGTTGTTTTGGGCCTGCGGCACAGTTTCTGGTCCAAAGACAAAAATACTTTGGGTCTGGGCCAGCTGGCCAGATGCGACAGACGCCGACTGTCTGCCAAAAATGTTCAATGGACTCCTCTTCACTTCTCTTTTCACTTGAGCCACAAAACATTTTGTTGCCCAATTTGCGAATTTCTATTTTATCACATTTGGCTGCTACAAATTACAACTTATTACATCCAAGCAATGTGTCAGTTCGGAACCGGAACCGGAACTGCAACTGCACTGCTTGAAAGTCCGAACCGCAACTGATATAATATCAGTCCAATGCAGTTTCCTTGATCCTAGGATGTTCTTAGCTCAGTTTTCGCATGATCTATTACTTGTCATGTAGATGCAAACATTGAATATGATCTTCAGCTAACTGAAATATCGTAACTCCAATCGATATAATAATTAATCATTATCCAATTATCAATTCAAAATGCATTAAATATTTATGTTCCGCATGTCTTCAAACTGATCTTCAAGTCTTGACCACGTTATCCAATAATATGAATTGCTGGCTAAATCGAGTTTTGATCGGAACCGATTGAAATACATATGAAAATCGATTATAAATGGATAATAGGGTATCTCTGGTGTGCTTATATATATATATATATATATATATATATATAGTATTAGCTATGTGGACTGATTTTCAATCAGTTAAATATATTCGAAAGCTTTACTTTAATGTCTATATTAATTTGGGCAACTGAACAATGAAAATTGAAGAAGGCCTTAAGATATTGTGAAATGTGTTAGATTGTGGAAATTTACTTAATGGGTTGATCTATTAAATTAAGTAGCTAGGTAATTAAATCAATTGTCAGTCTATCTGGCTAACCGGCTATTTCTCTGTCTCTTTCGCTCACTATCTGTCTCTCTCTCTCTCTCTTTCTCTCTGTTTCTCTGTGGATTCCCCCTTTGATTTCTAGCCTTGACATCGTTCGACAAAAAGGCGGATCTTCTTGGCCAATTGGGTCACTGGAGATGGTAACAGAGAGAAACAAAACAACAACAACAAAAAAGTGAAATTTGTTACAGTTAGCTGTGCGCTTGTGGTCTCTTTTGTGTGTGTGTGTGTGTGTGTTGGTGTTGTCATTGTTGTTCTTGTTGTTTTCTTCAATTTCTTTGCCTTATGCAATTGAATCACAAGTCGCATCCGCCATTCGCCAGTTGGCCAATTGGCAATTGGCATGCGACATGCCGCTTTGCTCCCATTGTACTTACTTGAGATTCTTGCCATGTTTCCCCCATCTCTCTCTCTTCTCTCTCTCTCTCTCTCTCTCGCTCACTCTCTGTCTGTCTATGTTTCTGTATCAGTATTTGTGGCACCTCATTAATGCAAGCTCTTCTTTTTTGACCTATTTGTTATACTTGTGTCTCTCCTTTGGCAGCTCGTCTTGATCCGGGCGGATGATGTCGAGGTGGTGAAGGCAATCGCTGGCAACGGTGGCAACGATGAGCTCGCAATGGGGCTCAGCGATCAAGACAATGAGGTGGATCAAATGGCACTCGAATCGGAGCAGGAACAGCAACAACAGCAGCAGCAGCAGCAACAACAGCAGCAACAACAGCAACAACAACAGCAGCAACAACAACAGCAGCAGCAACAACAGCAACAATCTGGGCCCAAGATTCAGGTGCATTATCACCACAATGGTCCACCACAGGCACCACCCGGTCTGAGTCTAGGCCTTGGACCCGCTAGAAGTAAGTTAAATTCCTAAGAATACAATCTAATACTATTAGAATTTAGTTTTTGATTGATAAGAATCAGATCAAATGAAGCAATGGGAACTGTTTACATGTAATATGAATAGTACACACACTGTGCACCAACACCACACTCACCCACTTCTCGTCTATTGTCGTCTATCCGCAGGCAGCAACCACCAGAACATACCGATGAGCTTTGGCCAACCTTTTGGACCACCACCACCGCCAGGTGCACAGTTTTATAAGGGACCACCGCCGCCTGTGCGGGGACCACTCGTACAGGCGCCATCGCTGGCGTCGCAGGTGCAACAGGTGCAGGTGCAATCGCTGCCCGATCTGAGCGTGGGTGCGTCGAGCAACAATGAGATTTGGGCATCGCCCGTCCAGGATATGCCCAAGATTGTCTCGCTGGATGTGAAGTGCGAGAAGAATGGCATGAAGGTGTTCGTGCAGTTTGATAAACCATTTAACGGCATCGTCTTCTCCAAGGGACACTACAGCAACATGAACTGTGTGCATCTGCCATCCGGATTGGGTCGCAGCTCCGCCAGCTTCGACATTGGATTGCATGAATGCGGTACCGCTGGCAATACGGATAACTACAATCAGGGCTATGGCCATGAGGCGGTCGGTAGTGCTGCTGGCGCCGGCACCTATTTCGAGAACATTATTGTCATCCAGTACGATCCACAGGTGCAGGAGGTGTGGGATCAGGCGCGCAAACTACGTTGCACGTGGCACGATCAGTACGAGAAAAGTGTTACATTTCGACCCTTTCCTGTTGACATGCTCGATGTGGTACGGGCTGATTTTGCTGGCGACAATGTCGGTTGCTGGATGCAAATCCAGGTAGGTAAAGGTCCCTGGGCATCCGAGGTCTCCGGGCTGGTGAAGATCGGTCAGACAATGACAATGGTGCTGGCAATCAAGGACGATGACTCCAAATTCGATATGCTTGTGCGCAACTGTGTTGCTCACGACGGCAAACGTGCACCCATCCAGCTGGTCGATCAACGCGGCTGCGTGACACGACCCAAACTCATGTCCCGTTTCACCAAAATCAAGAACTTTGGCGCCTCTGCATCGGTGCTATCGTATGCCCACTTCCAGGCCTTCAAGTTTCCCGATTCGATGGAGGTACACTTTCAGTGCACCATACAAATCTGCCGCTACCATTGCCCGGATCAGTGTAGTGCCGAAACGAACCTTCAGGATGTCCACCATTTGCAAGTGGGACCCGAATCGCAGTATGGACCACCACCGCAGCTCCATGTGGATGCCTATCATGTGGCCAGTGCAATCGGGCAGCGTCGCGATGAGCGTCGGGTGCAGCGTCGTGCTCGTGCTGTGTCAACGCCAACGGAGCAAGTGGGTCTGAATCGCATCATTAAGGTTGTCTCTTCCGGTGATCTGACCTTTGCCATCGATGAGCAGGCGGGCAATGGAAATAGCTCCGCCGTTAATGCCGGCAACACCTTGCCACAGACCATGGTATTCCCGGTGCGGGAGGAGGGTTTGATTTGTATGACAACGCCCGGTTTTGCCATTACGTTGATTGTGCTGTTGGGCATTTTGGTCACCTCGTGTCTGATCTCGGCGGTGCTCTATGTGCGACTGCGGCCCTTCTCCAGTTTTGCCGCCAAGGAGCGAGCCGTCGCCTTTACGAATCCTCAGCTGGCGGCTGGCGCTCTGCCCGTCATCCATTTGCCATCGCCGGTGGATACGCTGCCGGGTACGCTCTCCAAGAAGCGGACGCTCTCATGAGCGGCAACAGTCTTAATCATCCATCCCGAACAGCCATTCCAGCCACTCCAGGCACTCAAGCCACTCCATCCTCCATCACCCATGCAGGATGTCTGCCCCTCAGTTTGAATTCGTCTGCTAATTGCTATTCATTAGTTTAATTTTTGTCACAAATCTATCCATAATTATGTAGTTCATGCCGTTTTACTGGGTTCTCCCATCACAATCCATATCTAAGCCAATTCCCAACTATAGTGTAGAAGTTCGATTGGATTTTCCTTCTCTTTCTATCAGCTATTCTACCCATGTCTCATCTTTCTTTCTCGTCGTCACCCGGTGGTAGTCTTTATTATCAAAAAATAAAAAATAAAAAGTAAATAAAAAAAAAATAAGAAAATAAATGAGAAGCACATAAAACATGCTTTAGTTTAAGTCGAGGTTCTACTTAAAACCGGTGCTAAGCCCAATGTTCGCACAGATTACAAATAGTACTTTGGCCAATCTGGCAACTCTCTCAACTCTATCCCTTTCACGCGACTATCTCTGCCTCCGTCTTTCTCACGCTCAAGGCGCATTTTCTCATGGTACTGAAGGAGTTCATCGCACTTGTCAAATATTGAACAGTAACTCGAACATTCATGGAAACCAATTTTGACAGGAACATGGGAAAATGCACGCCGACGTTTTAGACTCCCTTCTCAGACTGTCCTTACCACTAATACTTACCAGATACTTATACTTATATACACGCATTCGATATGCGTGTGTGTATTTCAATTAGTCACTAAATATTTTAAGTGCTTTAAACTTAGTCTAAGCTCCGGATTCGAATCGATTCTTTGATCCATAGATCCTTCTGATCCTTGTTGCATCTTGTTAATTTGTAATTGTTGTCTCACATGCAGCGTATCTAATTTATACTCTTATTTATTTATTTATTTTACCAACTAGTACAATCCCCCGACAAAGCCCCAATTTGTTTATTATGAGTATTTGCTTTTTTTTTGTTTTTTTTTTTTATTATTATTATTATTACTATTGTAATTCCTGCAAGAGAGAGAGAGAGAGAGAGCGAGAAGCGGAAATTAAGCTAATAACGTGTTCAATAAATCGCTAATAATATCACATATTGGAAAAGTTGTTTAATCGAATTGTTTAGGTTCATAAAGCAAATACGAGTGTACCGAATACCTTCTTACATTATCTATATATCAAATTATCTACTTACTTATTTACGAAATGTACGATTTACAAATACAGCATTCTATGTATGTATGTATGTATGCGCAAAACCAATAAACGACTATAATAAAAAAAAAAGGGTTTCTTATTTTTCCAAGATTTCCATTTTTGATTCAAGTCGATGTGCCAATATTTCCAAACTTTCAATATAGCTGCAAAATAGATCTATAAGACATTACAAATAATTATTCCACTATTGTGCATAATGTGTTGCAGCTGAATGTTGGCCAACACTCCGCCTAAATGTTGGCCAACAATCAGCCTAAATGTTGGCCAACAATCAGCCTAAATGTTGGCCAACACTCCGCCTAAATGTTGGCCAACAATCAGCCTAAATGTTAGCCAAAAATCAGCCTGAATGTATGCAGTGCAAATTGATAATCGATATCTAGTCAAAATTTGCGCGTATAATTGACAAGTTATCGAAAGAGATATACAGATGTACGTAGGTCGAATCTTCAAAATGCCATAACTTCGTCAAAACTTAACTTATTATGAAGAGCGAGGGCTTTTTGATCATTATTTTGTCCCTAAATCAATCGTGCATTTAAAGTTAAAAACGTGATTTTGGGTCGGAAGACAAGTAAAAATTATAGCCTGAAAATCGATATATCGATACATGGGCATAGGTCGAAACTTCAAAATGCCATAACTTCGTCAAAAATCGACTAATTTTAAAAAGCGAGGGCTTTTTGATCATTATTTTGTCCCTAAATCAATCGTGCATTTAAAGTTAAAAACGTGATTTTGGGTCGGAAGACAAGTAAAAATTATAGCCTGAAAATCGATATATCGATACATGGGCATAGGTCGAAACTTCAAAATGCCATAACTTCGTCAAAAATCGACTAATTTTAAAAAGCGAGGGCTTTTTGATCATTATTTTGTCCCTAAATCAATCGTGCATTTAAAGTTAAAAACGTGATTTTGGGTCGGAAGACAAGTAAAAATTATAGCCTGAAAATCGATATATCGATACATGGGCATAGGTCGAAACTTCAAAATGCCATAACTTCGTCAAAAATCGACTAATTTTAAAAAGCGAGGGCTTTTTGATCATAGTTTTGCCCCTAATTCAATCGTACATTTAAAGTTGAAAACGTGATTTTGGGTCGGAAGACAAGTAAAAATTATAGCCTGAAAATCGATACATCGATAAATGGGCATAGGTCGAATCTTCAAAATGCCATAACTTCGTCAAAACTCATCTAATTTTAAAAAGCGAGGGCTTTTTGATCATTATTTTGTCCCTAAATCAATCGTGCATTTAAAGTTAAAAACGTGATTTTAGGTCGGAAGACAAGTAAAAATTATAGCCTGAAAATCGATACATCGATAAATGGGCATAGGTCGAATCTTCAAAATGCCATAACTTCGTCAAAACTCATCTAATTTTAAAAAGCGAGGGCTTTTTGATCATTATTTTGTCCCTAAATCAATCGTGCATTTAAAGTTGAAAACGTGATTTTGGGTCGGAAGACAAGTAAAAATTATAGCCTGAAAATCGATACATCGATAAATGGGCATAGGTCGAATCTTCAAAATGCCATAACTTCGTCAAAACTCAACTTATTATGAAGAGCGAGGGCTTTTTGATCATTATTTTGTCCCTAAATCAATCGTGCATTTAAAGTTAAAAACGTGATTTTCGGTCGGAAGACAAGTAAAAATTATAGCCTGAAAATCGATATATCGATACATGGGCATAGGTCGAAACTTCAAAATGCCATAACTTCGTCAAAACTCAGCTAATTTTAAAAAGCGAGGGCTTTTTGATCATTATTTTGTCCCTAAATCAATCGTGCATTTAAAGTTAAAAACGTGATTTTAGGTCGGAAGACAAGTAAAAATTATAGCCTGAAGATCGATACATCGATAAATGGGCATAGGTCGAATCTTCAAAATGCCATAACTTCGTCAAAACTCATCTAATTTTAAAAAGCGAGGGCTTTTTGATCATTATTTTGTCCCTAAATCAATCGTGCATTTAAAGTTAAAAACGTGATCTTAGGTCGGAAGACAAGTAAAAATTATAGCCTGAAAATCGATACATCGATAAATGGGCATAGGTCGAATCTTCAAAATGCCATAACTTCGTCAAAACTCAACTTATTATGAAGAGCGAGGGCTTTTTGATCATAGTTTTGCCCCTAAATCAATCGTACATTTAAAGTTGAAAACGTGATTTTGGGTCGGAAGACAAGTAAAAATTATAGCCTGAAAATCGATACATCGATAAATGGGCATAGGTCGAAACTTCAAAATGCCATAACTTCGTCAAAACTCATCTAATTTTAAAAAGCGAGGGCTTTTTGATCATTATTTTGTCCCTAAATCAATCGTGCATTTAAAGTTAAAAACGTGATTTTGGGTCGGAAGACAAGTAAAAATTATGGCTTGAAAATCGATATATCGATATATGGGCATAGGTCGAAACTTCAAAATGCCATAACTTCCTCAAAAATCGACTAATTTTAAAAAGCGAGGGCTTTTTGATCATTATTTTGTCCCTAAATCAATCGTGCATTTAAAGTTAAAAACGTGATTTTGGGTCGGAAGACAAGTAAAAATTATAGCCTGAAAATCGATATATCGATACATGGGCATAGGTCGAAACTTCAAAATGCCATAACTTCGTCAAAAATCGACTAATTTTAAAAAGCGAGGGCTTTTTGATCATTATTTTGTCCCTAAATCAATCGTGCATTTAAAGTTAAAAACGTGATTTTGGGTCGGAAGACAAGTAAAAATTATAGCCTGAAAATCGATATATCGATACATGGGCATAGGTCGAAACTTCAAAATGCCATAACTTCGTCAAAAATCGACTAATTTTAAAAAGCGAGGGCTTTTTGATCATAGTTTTGCCCCTAATTCAATCGTACATTTAAAGTTGAAAACGTGATTTTGGGTCGGAAGACAAGTAAAAATTATAGCCTGAAAATCGATACATCGATAAATGGGCATAGGTCGAATCTTCAAAATGCCATAACTTCGTCAAAACTCATCTAATTTTAAAAAGCGAGGGCTTTTTGATCATTATTTTGTCCCTAAATCAATCGTGCATTTAAAGTTAAAAACGTGATTTTAGGTCGGAAGACAAGTAAAAATTATAGCCTGAAAATCGATACATCGATAAATGGGCATAGGTCGAATCTTCAAAATGCCATAACTTCGTCAAAACTCATCTAATTTTAAAAAGCGAGGGCTTTTTGATCATTATTTTGTCCCTAAATCAATCGTGCATTTAAAGTTGAAAACGTGATTTTGGGTCGGAAGACAAGTAAAAATTATAGCCTGAAAATCGATACATCGATAAATGGGCATAGGTCGAATCTTCAAAATGCCATAACTTCGTCAAAACTCAACTTATTATGAAGAGCGAGGGCTTTTTGATCATTATTTTGTCCCTAAATCAATCGTGCATTTAAAGTTAAAAACGTGATTTTGGGTCGGAAGACAAGTAAAAATTATAGCCTGAAAATCGATATATCGATACATGGGCATAGGTCGAAACTTCAAAATGCCATAACTTCGTCAAAACTCAGCTAATTTTAAAAAGCGAGGGCTTTTTGATCATTATTTTGTCCCTAAATCAATCGTGCATTTAAAGTTAAAAACGTGATTTTAGGTCGGAAGACAAGTAAAAATTATAGCCTGAAGATCGATACATCGATAAATGGGCATAGGTCGAATCTTCAAAATGCCATAACTTCGTCAAAACTCATCTAATTTTAAAAAGCGAGGGCTTTTTGATCATTATTTTGTCCCTAAATCAATCGTGCATTTAAAGTTAAAAACGTGATCTTAGGTCGGAAGACAAGTAAAAATTATAGCCTGAAAATCGATACATCGATAAATGGGCATAGGTCGAATCTTCAAAATGCCATAACTTCGTCAAAACTCAACTTATTATGAAGAGCGAGGGCTTTTTGATCATAGTTTTGCCCCTAAATCAATCGTACATTTAAAGTTGAAAACGTGATTTTGGGTCGGAAGACAAGTAAAAATTATAGCCTGAAAATCGATACATCGATAAATGGGCATAGGTCGAAACTTCAAAATGCCATAACTTCGTCAAAACTCATCTAATTTTAAAAAGCGAGGGCTTTTTGATCATTATTTTGTCCCTAAATCAATCGTGCATTTAAAGTTAAAAACGTGATTTTGGGTCGGAAGACAAGTAAAAATTATGGCTTGAAAATCGATATATCGATATATGGGCATAGGTCGAAACTTCAAAATGCCATAACTTCCTCAAAAATCGACTAATTTTAAAAAGCGAGGGCTTTTTGATCATTATTTTGTCCCTAAATCAATCGTGCATTTAAAGTTAAAAACGTGATTTTGGGTCGGAAGACAAGTAAAAATTATAGCCTGAAAATCGATATATCGATACATGGGCATAGGTCGAAACTTCAAAATGCCATAACTTCGTCAAAACTCAAGTTATTATGAAGAGCGAGGGCTTTTTGATCATAGTTTTGCCCCTAAATCAATCGTACATTTAAAGTTGAAAACGTGATTTTGGGTCGGAAGACAAGTAAAAATTATAGCCTGAAAATCGATACATCGATAAATGGGCATAGGTCGAATCTTCAAAATGCCATAACTTCGTCAAAACTCATCTAATTTTAAAAAGCGAGGGCTTTTTGATCATTATTTTGTCCCTAAATCAATCGTGCATTTAAAGTTAAAAACGTGATTTTAGGTCGGAAGACAAGTAAAAATTATAGCCTGAAAATCGATACATCGATAAATGGGCATAGGTCGAATCTTCAAAATGCCATAACTTCGTCAAAACTCATCTAATTTTAAAAAGCGAGGGCTTTTTGATCATTATTTTGTCCCTAAATCAATCGTGCATTTAAAGTTGAAAACGTGATTTTGGGTCGGAAGACAAGTAAAAATTATAGCCTGAAAATCGATACATCGATAAATGGGCATAGGTCGAATCTTCAAAATGCCATAACTTCGTCAAAACTCAACTTATTATGAAGAGCGAGGGCTTTTTGATCATTATTTTGTCCCTAAATCAATCGTGCATTTAAAGTTAAAAACGTGATTTTGGGTCGGAAGACAAGTAAAAATTATAGCCTGAAAATCGATATATCGATACATGGGCATAGGTCGAAACTTCAAAATGCCATAACTTCGTCAAAACTCAAGTTATTATGAAGAGCGAGGGCTTTTTGATCATAGTTTTGCCCCTAAATCAATCGTACATTTAAAGTTGAAAACGTGATTTTGGGTCGGAAGACAAGTAAAAATTATAGCCTGAAAATCGATATATCGATACATGGGCATAGGTCGAAACTTCAAAATGCCATAACTTCGTCAAAACTCAGCTAATTTTAAAAAGCGAGGGCTTTTTGATCATTATTTTGTCCCTAAATCAATCGTGCATTTAAAGTTAAAAACGTGATTTTAGGTCGGAAGACAAGTAAAAATTATAGCCTGAAAATCGATACATCGATAAATGGGCATAGGTCGAATCTTCAAAATGCCATAACTTCGTCAAAACTCATCTAATTTTAAAAAGCGAGGGCTTTTTGATCATTATTTTGTCCCTAAATCAATCGTGCATTTAAAGTTAAAAACGTGATCTTAGGTCGGAAGACAAGTAAAAATTATAGCCTGAAAATCGATACATCGATATATGGGCATAGGTCGAATCTTCAAAATGCCATAACTTCGTCAAAACTCAACTAATTTTAAAAAGCGAGGGCTTTTTGATCATTATTTTGTCCCTAAATCAATCGTGCATTTAAAGTTAAAAACGTGATTTTAGGTCGGAAGACAAGTAAAAATTATAGCCTGAAAATCGATATAACGATATATGGGCATAGGTCGAATCTTCAAAATGCCATAACTTCGTCAAAACTCAACTAATTTTAAAAAGCGAGGGCTTTTTGATCATTATTTTGTCCCTAAATCAATCGTGCATTTAAAGTTAAAAACGTGATCTTAGGTCGGAAGACAAGTAAAAATTATAGCCTGAAAATCGATACATCGATATATGGGCATAGGTCGAATCTTCAAAATGCCATAACTTCGTCAAAACTCAACTAATTTTAAAAAGCGAGGGCTTTTTGATCATTATTTTGTCCCTAAATCAATCGTGCATTTAAAGTTAAAAACGTGATCTTAGGTCGGAAGACAAGTAAAAATTATAGCCTGAAAATCGATACATTGATATATGGGCATAGGTCGAATCTTCAAAATGCCATAACTTCGTCAAAAATCGACTAATTTTAAAAAGCGAGGGCTTTTTGATCATTATTTTGTCCCTAAATCAATCGTGCATTTAAAGTTAAAAACGTGATTTTAGGTCGGAAGACAAGTAAAAATTATAGCCTGAAAATCGATACATCGATAAATGGGCATAGGTCGAATCTTCAAAATGCCATAACTTCGTCCAAACTCATCTAATTTTAAAAAGCGAGGGCTTTTTGATCATTATTTTGTCCCTAAATCAATCGTGCATTTAAAGTTGAAAACGTGATTTTGGGTCGGAAGACAAGTAAAAATTATAGCCTGAAAATCGATACATCGATAAATGGGCATAGGTCGAATCTTCAAAATGCCATAACTTCGTCAAAAATCTACTAATTTTAAAAAGCGAGGGCTTTTTGATCATTATTTTGTCCCTAAATCAATCGTGCATTTAAAGTTAAAAACGTGATTTTGGGTCGGAAGACAAGTAAAAATTATGGCTTGAAAATCGATATATCGATATATGGGCATAGGTCGAAACTTCAAAATGCCATAACTTCGTCAAAACTCATCTAATTTTAAAAAGCGAGGGCTTTTTGATCATTATTTTGTCCCTAAATCAATCGTGCATTTAAAGTTAAAAACGTGATTTTAGGTCGGAAGACAAGTAAAAATTATAGCCTGAAAATCGATATAACGATATATGGGCATAGGTCGAATCTTCAAAATGCCATAACTTCGTCAAAACTCATCTAATTTTAAAAAGCGAGGGCTTTTTGATCATTATTTTGTCCCTAAATCAATCGTGCATTTAAAGTTAAAAACGTGATCTTAGGTCGGAAGACAAGTAAAAATTATAGCCTGAAAATCGATACATCGATAAATGGGCATAGGTCGAATCTTCAAAATGCCATAACTTCGTCAAAACTCATCTAATTTTAAAAAGCGAGGGCTTTTTGATCATTATTTTGTCCCTAAATCAATCGTGCATTTAAAGTTAAAAACGTGATTTTAGGTCGGAAGACAAGTAAAAATTATAGCCTGAAAATCGATACATCGATAAATGGGCATAGGTCGAATCTTCAAAATGCCATAACTTCGTCAAAACTCATCTAATTTTAAAAAGCGAGGGCTTTTTGATCATTATTTTGTCCCTAAATCAATCGTGCATTTAAAGTTGAAAACGTGATTTTGGGTCGGAAGACAAGTAAAAATTATAGCCTGAAAATCGATACATCGATAAATGGGCATAGGTCGAATCTTCGAAATGCCATAACTTCGTCAAAACTCAGCTAATTTTAAAAAGCGAGGGCTTTTTGATCATTATTTTGTCCCTAAATCAATCGTGCATTTAAAGTTAAAAACGTGATTTTAGGTCGGAAGACAAGTAAAAATTATAGCCTGAAAATCGATACATCGATAAATGGGCATAGGTCGAATCTTCAAAATGCCATAACTTCGTCAAAACTCATCTAATTTTAAAAAGCGAGGGCTTTTTGATCATTATTTTGTCCCTAAATCAATCGTGCATTTAAAGTTGAAAACGTGATTTTGGGTCGGAAGACAAGTAAAAATTATAGCCTGAAAATCGATACATCGATAAATGGGCATAGGTCGAATCTTCAAAATGCCATAACTTCGTCAAAACTCAACTTATTATGAAGAGCGAGGGCT